>JBCAUG010597591.1:0-14322 GCA_038406175.1 Haplosyllis leylae | reverse complement strand
ATCCCTAAATGTAATTCCTGTACTTATAAATGTCTTTGTTTTGCAGAGTTTCTTAGCTGTGTCTACTTCATGCACCCCTGTTAGTGAATCAATTGTGTCTCCACATCTTCACTATCTGTGTCAGTCATGCCATTTAGTGAAGCAACTGTGTCACTCTCCTGTCTAACCATCCAGTGTACTATTTGTGTCAACTGTGTCATCTAAACATGTGTTAGCTGTTTGTAAGTTGTGTTTGGCCACAGACTTTGATCCAACATCTCAAGAACTCCTCAAACTGAGATAATGGCTGATTCTGTTATTCTGCATTATTTAGACATTCTACAAGCCTTTCTGTACATAAATGTTACCTCTTCACACTCTGAATGTTGATCTGTACCTTTTAATGTCAAACGAGTCTCAGGAGCAACAACAGAGGCTGTGCCTAATCTGAGTGTTTGTATGCTTTATTGTGTGGAAAGCCATGCCTTCAGAAGTCTACCTCCTCACCCAGTAGTACCCAGTAGTCAGCAGCTCCTCCTTCACAAATAGGTCCAGTGCACGAACTAACACCAATGAACAACCACTGCCACCTCCGAGATTAAACAATTCTTGCTCTCCTCACTGACCTGGTGGACACTCAATTGTGACTGGGGTTGAGGTTTACTACACAAACCAAGCTAGTGTAAATATTGGTGACAATTACATTAGGAAATTCAGTTCAACTCCTTACATTTACTTGCACAATCATTACAGAGTTCATAAGATTAGTTCAAACACATAGAATACAGTCAGATACAGCTTAAAAGGTCACATCTATGAAATACTGCTACTGGATGAATGTAACTTTAAGAAATACATCTGTATGGTGAATACAGCTAAGAAACTCTGCAAAACAAGAACATTCATAAGCACAAGTATTCATATGCATTACATTAGGAAATTCAGTTCAACTTCTTACATTTACTTGCACAATCATTACAGAGTCCTTAGGATTACATTTAAGTAACAAGTTGTGACTGAGGAGGTAGTGATGGGGGTGGCCACTTCTCTGGATCTGGAAGCATTGCCAATGTATCAAAAAGAGGCACAAATAGCCTGAACTGTGCAATTTAGCAGATTCTGACTGAGGTGGTGGCTCAACTCCTCACAAATACCTGAGAAGTTCCTACTCTTGCTCTTGGAAAGTTAGAAAGGAGAGTTTAGAGAGAGTTTTCGAATTTACGATGCATTCTACTTAGAAGTCCTTTTAACATTAACACACTATACATTTAATGTCATCTTGACATGGTGACAAGTACTTACCACTGATGAAAAATTGTCTCATTGGAGTTTTCCAAAACAAATTTTCCAAATATCATGAATCAATATTCAGTAACCTGCATGGTAACCTACATGTAACCTGCATAAGGTTCACTGAAATTTGAATACAAATTTTTCTGTTGGGTTTCACATGACTCAATTCTATCAGAAACAAACTTCAGAGCCAGAAAATTTGATACATGAGTACAACATATGGTATTGCTTTCTGCAAGCACATGGTATAAATTCTCTGTCTATGAGTCATTGCTGATACATGAGTACATGGTATAGATTCCCTGTCTTTGAGGCATTGCTGATACATGAGTACCACACATGGTAGAGATTCCCTGTATATGAGTCATTGCTCATACATGAGTACCACACATGGTATAGATTCCCTGCCTATGATTCATTGATCATACATGAGTACCACATATGGTATATATTCCCTTGTTATGAGTCATTGCTCATACATTAGTACCACACATGGTATAGATTCCTAGCCTATGAGTCATTGCTCATACATGAGTACCACACATGGTATAGATTCCCTAACTATGAGTTATTGCTCATACATTAGTACCACACATGGTATAGATTCCCTGCCTATGAGTCATTGCTGATACATGAGTACATGGTATAGATTCATTGAATGTTGAATGGGAAGGGCACACGCTACTTTACATTTGCTGAATTTATTAAAGAAAACTTCAAACTCATTCTTCATAGTCAATGTAAACAATCTGAATTATTCCTTCATGGAAATTCAGCCCATTCATTAGTATCAAGGCAAACAATCTGTAGTCTATCTGGTTACATCATAAATTCAAATTCATCAATGTCAAGTGATATTCAGCTCAGTCTACGTTAAATTTCAGCCCATTTATACTATCATTGCAGACAATCTGACACATAAACATTCAGCCAAATAATTTAATTCGCCACTATAACTCAAGCTAAAACAAGCTTATTTTTTTACTTTTTATGTTTTTATTTTATATTAGGTTCTGCAACTATTTATTACAGGCTCTATACTAAATTGTCTAATAGGTTTATCAATGCCCTGAAAGTGTACTGGACAAAAGGTAAGTAATAACTGGGATGTAACTCTTCACAAAATATCTCCTGCTCACGACAAGCTCCAGAACCTAGTGCTGTCTGTGACATTACAGCTGTTTGTGTAATTTTAACCAAAATACACTTGACTGAGATGTGCCTTTGATCTGAATAAGAAACACAGACGTTTTCAATCATGTTTTTCCTATTTTGTATTAGATTCGTTTAATTAGAAGGATTTAACTAGAACCAGTCAAGCATGACTGACAGTCTATTACAAGGTTTTTTGTGTGTCTCTCATTCACAGTTGACACTTTGGTTTAATGGTTAACAAACCTGACTGTTGGTGAGTAGATCCATGGTTCAAACCTCACAAAATTCTTTTTAATATTTCATTATTTTTTGTTGTCTAATTAGATGAATTAGACAAATTTTAAATTCAAAATAGGAAAAAGTCGAATGAAGGAGTGAATTCGGGTAAACAAATGCTCCCGATTCTTTGGAGTTGCTAACAAATCTATTCCAAAGCAAGTGAGTTTTTTTCATAATTCTCGTCTAATTAGATGAATTTGATAAATGAAATTCTCAAAAAATTAGCAGGCTTGACAGGGTATTGAACCCAGGTAGCTTGCTCAACAGTCAGGAATGATAACCATTACACTAAAGTGTCTTTTGTGCTTGTATAATACTGTAAATGGATGCATGAATAATTTTGTCCCATTTGTCTAATTCAACTAGTTGGATGAAAACTCCTTCATTTTGAAAAAACTAGATTGTTTCGTTTGAAGGTTTTTACGTTACGAGTCATTTTAGCTGGTTTGGTCTTTTTGCCTCAAAATTTTGGGCTCAATCCTTCACTCCCCTTTGCCCCCCCTTCGCTCCCTGTTGCCCGAAATGAGCCACCTGGTGAAACTTTCACTGCCTGATATTTTTAATTTGTTGAAGATTCCTCTTTTGGTGACCTCTGCCTTGGTGAATCTCTCGTTTTAGTGCTTATTTGCTTTCTGCTAAAAAATTTCGAAAAAATATTCCTAGGGATTGTCACCAACTTTTACTTTCTAACTGATTTTGGGTTTTTACTGTCCTAAGCTCACAAATGAGTTTTCACCTGGCTAGTGAGGAGAGCAAGAGTCATTTAATCTCAGGGTATGACAACAGTTGTTCATGGGTGTTACTTCATGCACTGGACCTATCGGAAGGGAGGAGTTGCTGACTGTACTACTGGCTGGGGAGGGGGGGGTTAGAATGGTGGGGAGTTCACTAGAACTCCAGTATCTTCACAGTTGAGTTGTTGAGTGTCTCCCCTGAAACACTTAGTCTGTGAAGAATACAGACACTCAGTTTAGGCACAGTCTTTATACTGGTTGATGTGAACATACATTGAGGAGTGGATACAAAGGCACCAGCAGCTTGTCCAAGGAATGCACAAAAGCAAAATCTGCTATTATCTCTAGGTGAGGAGTGTTTGATGGGAAAGACTTAAGTCTGTCACATAGTTATAAATTAACTTACAAGTTGTTACACATAGAACACACATTTAGTAGACACAAATGATTCAGATGGTACAGATGACACAAAGTAGGGCACAGCTAAGACAAAGACATTTATAAGTACAGACAGTACAATTTAAGAATACAGCTGATCTCCTCAAAACTACATGTACAATCACTATAGAGTCTTTAGAAATGCATTTAAGCAACAGGTTGTGCATGAGGGGGTAGTGAGGGGGTGGTCCTCCTCAGGATATGGAAGTATTGCCAAAACACCTAAAAGTGGCACAAATAGCCTCAACTGTGCAATTTAACAGATCCTGAGTGAGGAGGTGGCTCAGCCCCTCATAAATACCTGAGAAGTTCCTGCTGTCGCTATAATGACACTGAACAGTCTGATGGTTATTCTGGAGGTCCTACTTTCATAGGATTTGCCTTCCTTATAAACTCAATACCTAACCACCACAATATTAGTGCTACTACACAAAATAGTTTCTATTAGGGGATGGGAACATGGGGAATGACTAGAGATAATTAGTGCCTTTTTATGGTTAACTTAGGTACTGGAACACACTAACTCAGTTTGCCACTAATTTCATCTCAATTGAACCAGTAGTTAATGCTGTTGAATATTCCTTGAGGGGGTGAATAGCGCGTGTGTGATTTGCATATCATCGGTACATGTGACCTATGCGGGAACAACAGACAGGGTAGCTGGGGGGAGAATTGACATTCTTTTGGTAATTGGAAGTCAAATGCATACAAGGTTCACCTCCAACTTCTCAATCTCGCAATAGTACTTATTCAACCTGTTACAGGATGTAACAGTTGGAGAAATATGCTCATTGATGCAATGTTATTTTAGGAATCATAAAAGCTCATTATAATATTGTGAAAACTGGGCCATCTAATGTTAATTGTGGGAATGTCAATGCAATTGCAATGGAGCCCACTCATGTGTGACTGGTACAAAAGTGCCATCTTTGCGAATTTATGATTCTTTTCATTTCTTCTTCTGATAAAAATAAAGCTTAACATCGAGCCAAACTAATGTAGTACTCAAGAAAGGCTAATTGAAACAAGAAGTTCTAAGACAGTACGAACCATTTGTGAATGACAAAGGACTTTACACAGTTTGCAAATTTATTCCAACCACTTCTAAAAAATATCTTGAAATCCCTTTCTTTTGGTAATGTCACAGCATATAACATTTACTCATGTTGTCTTAATTACAAGTCAAATGCACACATTAGAGTTTTCATTTTCAACTTTATTCTGGCAGATTTGCCAACTTTGTGTTAAATAATTACCAGAACTTAAAAAGTTCTAAAATTTTCAGATTTCATATTTTAAACTTTAATTACTCTTAAATAAAAACATGATTTTAAACTTTTAACACAATGTTGCCAGAATGAGGTTGAGGATTAAAAACTCGATTGATTCCAATTGCACGCACGAATTTGCAATAGACTAACCTATAATAATAGTATGTGTATCATTATTATTTTACTACTTTACTATATTATTTTGTATATTTGTAACGGATATACTTAACAATAAATTTTTGAGAACAAATACATATGAACACCTTTCTTCAAAAGGATTTGTGTAGAAGTATATCTTTTCTTTAGCTAATTAATTAATTAGCTAATTAATGTGGTCTTCTTGTCATTGATAGTGTGTCTTAAATCTACATGTGGCTACATAGGAGGCACTTGTTTCTGGTGCAGCGCGCCCAACTTTCTTTAGTTTTTTCAGGTTTAGTGGTAAAGTAGAAACAAGTGCAGACTTCACCTGGTGACAAATTTTTTCAACAAAATATTTTAAAATTCTGTACTTATATTGTTTACTATTTGTCATTACTATGCATAGATTAATTTTTAATCAAATGTTTTACTCTGTTTTATTCTATTACAATCAGGTAAATTACAGTCCCAACTTCAATATAGTTTCTCTTGGCAGCCAATTTGTTCACTTGGAAAAGTAGTGAATATACACTTCATGGTAGAACCATGGAGTCAGTTGGTAAAGTGCAGAAACAAGTAGAAAATGCACCAAACTTTACATGAAAACTGTCATTTAGAAACAAGTGCCACTACTCTAGCTCAAATCTTTGATCTATTATAAAATGTTGGTTCTATGTGCACAACATTGAATTAAATTCCAGTATGTTTACAACACATACACTCATAAAAACCTTTTAAATTGATAAATATTCAGTGCAAAGACAATGCAAAGATAATGATAATGCAATCCATTACTTATAATTGTAATATCTAGATCCTAAGTCTCATTAGGATAATTTCGCAAACATCTTATTTACAACCCACAGTGTTTTCACACTTTAGACTTTAAGTGGCAACGTATAGTTTTCTCTCAAATGTTTGTAGTTAAATAGTAGAAATACATAATTAACCTATTTTTCCAGAGAGGGATACAGTATTTGATAAGCCAATGGCCAAATGTATATTGTGTATTTGCAGCAGAAATGGCAGAATTTTTTTTTAGGTGAAAGATACCTAACGGTTCTGTGTTGAATCCTAATCTCCAAAAACAAAAGATGAATTGTAGATTAACTGAATTTCATCACTGCTTAAAGCCTGATTGAAATAGATCAGTTCATCAATTTGCATACTCGAGTAGGCATCATCAGTGGTTGTGTATTCTCTTCCCACAACAATCCTGCCATCTACAGCTTGATATGACTTAGACGTCTTCCCTGTGTCACTATTAAATTCTTCTCCATTTGTGTACATGATGATTCCTTCACCATCATTGGGTCCAACATAATTGAACACATAGTGTGTCCATACTTTTGGTTGACGCCAACCTGTGTAGAATTGTCCATTTGGTAGATTGAACTCAAACCTGCAAAATATAAAGTTCATTTCTACACCCATTAATTTCAACAAATTTGCTGAAATAAGAAAAAAATTGTCCATTTTGGTAAAAAATAGCTCAGAAGTAAAAGACACTAAATAATGAAGAAACATCTTCTGAGGCTGGGGCATAGAAATACATTTGTTGAAAACTTCATGAAAAACTTTCATGAAAAAGCTATTTTCAAACATTTTCATGAAAACAGTTGAGGAATTTTTTCTAAGTACTTTTGTAAACAATTTCAATAACTTTTTTTAAATGTCATAAATTATTTTACACACATAACAAATAAATCATTAAGCTGACTCTTAATTGATTTGCCAAGCTGTTGATTTTTTCTTAATTTTACTATTCTTAATTCCTTTACAAAGTGCTCGCCTGGTGATGTAAGGGTTAATATGTTTATGCCTTGGCCACCTTTGTCACTTATAGGCGAATCAATCAAATTCGACATAATAACTAAAATAATAAACATGACGTTGCCTCGTTAACCCAATTGTGGCACGTAAATGACGTCATGACAACATTCTCGTGTAAACAAATTGTACCCAGTGACTGAAAGTTAAAGTAGGCTTAATTTTCATCAAACGTCTAAAGGTGTTAACAACCCCCCCCCCCTGTACAGGATGTTACAAACCCCTAGAAGTCACCAATAAGGTGACTCTATGAGCTACCAAAAACTTACCAACAGCCTCCATATTCTATTGAACAATAGTACAGTAATGCAGATGAACTGTCATCAGTCTGTGATGAGACCACTCCTGTTCGAACTATGTCATTCTCAAGGTCAAACACTTTCAACCAAAGACTGAATGCACCACCTGCTGCACCACATGTCTCTGGTCGGGTCATACAAGCTTCAGTGTTGATACCAAGATCAACCCATTGCCTCTTTGTTTTGTTCAAGGCAAGAGCATAATTACCCTTCAAATATATCAGTCCATTAAATTTCCAATTGTTTACGTAACAAACAGTTGGTGAAAGTTTAACGGATCGCCAAAAGAGAGCCAATGAAATTATTTTTACTGTTATTTAAAATTATGTCACATATAAGTGTTGCTCATTGTATATTTTGATAAACTACTCGAAAGTGCTCAGAGGTCACAAAACAGACATAAATGTTATCAGAAAGAATAGAGCAAATGAGCTTAAAACTGTTGGGAAATTATTCCCAACAATTCAGGTGCATTGTATTTGCATGATTTGTTAAATAAACTAAAAGATGTGTACTTGTTCTAGTCTGATGTCAGGAAAACTCTTGAGAAAAGTGAGTTGGTGCTTTGGGGTTTGGTATAATTTAAGGATACCACATAGTCAAGGCTACATTCAAGGCAAAATTCAGACCAATGCCCTCAGGTGGATCAATTGAATGATGACTAAATATTACACAGAAAACTTTCTTTGAATTAATGTTACCTGTCTAGAAACCAGGGTGACATACTCCATCTGCTGAGATCCTTCCATCATATTGAAATCATATGGACAATTAAAGCTTTGGTAGAAAGCAGATACTGGTCCAGTCCATGTTGATGGTGATGTCCATGTTACAGGTGACTGTTCACAGGAGACTGAGAAAAGTTATTATACATTTTGGTTCTGCTGTAGAACTATCGTTGAATTCATTGACATAAGTTTATTCATTGGTAGAATCTATTGTTAACTGAATTAATTTGTCTCTATTGTCCTACACTTTTCTCTTCTCCTTCCAATAGTTCTATAAGGCTAGTTATTATTCACAAACGTTTTACTTTGCAACCAATTTTGGTAAAAGGATTAACAATCATTCATACAAAGAAGCATCAAATTGACAACATTTACTTGTTTCACATTTAGATCCAGTGTACCCAAGACCACAGGTACAACTGTACTCATTAATTCCATCAATGCAAGTTCCACCATTTTGACAGGGGTCTTCTGCACATTCATTTACATCTAAAAAAAATAAGTTCATAAATGGAGTGGTGAAATTTTCTCAATGCTGTAAATTCACCTGAGATGGGATATAAATATTACCTTTGCAATTATATCCAGTGAATTCAGCAGAACAGGTACAACTATATTTATTGACTCAATCAATGCATGTTCCATCATTTTCACATGGATCAGAAGCACAATCATCTATATCTATAAAACAAGAAATAGATCACTCTGTGGGTAAATATCTGTAAAGATAGAAACTTAATTTTGATAATTATATATATGTTTTACCTGTTTCACAACTGAATCCAGTGTATCCAGAAGCACAAGTACAACTGTATGTATTAATTCCATCTGAACAATTTCCACCATTCTTACATGGATCCTCTGCACATTCATTGATATCTTTGAAATAAATAAAAACTCACTCTACAGCAAATAGCTACTTTAGTTGTTCTTAATAGTTGTTGCACAAGCAGTTTTGTGCACATTAGCTTGTTCTTAGATATATCTTTGTCCTTAACATGGGCAATTATGCAAGAGATGCCATGATACTGTTCAGAGTCATTGGAATTCAAAGAATGTTTTATCTTGCTGTTCGTGTTGTTAGTACAGTGTTACATGTGATTTTTTGTGAAAATTATTTGGTGAATAGGCACTGTATAAACCAGCTATAAATATGCCAAAATTGATCTGTTTGATTCAAACACATCTCTTACAAACTGCTCTTGATATTTTATGCTAATAAAAGTTTAGTAGCAAAAACTAGATTTTAAAAGTTAGTTGAATAGAAAACTTCATGAAATTTAAATAATAGTATTTTGAAAATTTTGATTGAAAATAACAGTATGTGGTTATTATATGAAAGATATATTTAAGTTTGTTGAATTCCTCAAATATCTAGTAAAAATATCAATTAGCATTACTTATTTCACATTTTGACCCAGTGTATCCAGATGCACAAGTACAGATATATTGATTTATTCCATCCACACATGTTCCACCATTTTCACAGGGACCTTGTGCACATTCATTAACATCTTTGCAACAAATAATAAACTCATTTGCAAATATCTCTAATATGCCTTTCTTTAAAAAATAATGGATTAGGTTAGTGATATTCTGAGTAACAAAGATTTAATTGATTTAAAAGTTTTTACTTGATTCACAGTTAGATCCAGTGTATCCAATAATACAAGTACAACTGTATTCATTAATTCCATCCATACAAGTTCCACCATTCTGACAGGGTTCATCAGCACATTCATTTACATCTAACAAAGAAAGCATGGTTTCACACTGAACTGATATATATCTATTTCTCAAAATTTCAAAATACTTTATTATTTAGAGTACTTCAAAATAATTTATTGGTGTGATGACAAGACATTTTTATGCCCTGAAGAAATAAACCCTTAATTATGTGTACTCTGGTTTTATAGTTATTGAAAAAATAGAATCTTATGTTATTGTTCAATTAACACAATCCACCTGTTTCACAACTGAATCCAGTGTACCCAGAAGAACAAGTACAGCTGTATGTATTGGTTCCATCCATACATGTTCCACCATTTTCACAGGGATCTTCTGCACATTCATTGATATCTTTGATACAAATAATAAACCAAAGCATTTCAAATGTCAACAGTATAGCTTTATTTAATAAATTGATTTAATCTTTACTATTTTGGACAACAGAAGCTGAAATAATCTGAAAAGTAGTACTTTTTTTACAGAATATTATTTTGAATAAGAAATACTTAATAAAGTTCAAAGTTATTACTTGTTTCACAATTAGATCCAGTGTATCCTATAACACAGGTACAACTGTATTCACTGATTCCATCAATGCAAGTTCCACCATTCTGACAGAATTTCTCAGCACAGTCATTTATATCTTCAGAAAAATGGTGCAAAATGTTCAAAATTAGAAATTACTTCATTGTTACGTCAGTCTAATTTTAAATCTTCTCAGAACTGAAGAAATAAACCATGTATTATATGTACTCCTATTTCACAATTACTGATAAAAGATACATATCTATTATTCAATATTATGTGATAAATGATACTGAAGACATGGGTTATAAGGATTATAACATAGTTATTGATGACAATTTATTTAATACAATCTACCTGTTTCACAGCTGAGTCCAACGTATCCAGAAGTACAGATACAGCTGTATGCATTGATACCATCAATGCAAGTTCCACCATTTTTACAGGGATCTTCTGCACATTCATTTACATCTGACAAAGAAAAAAATGTTTCAGACTGAACTGATATACATCTATTTCTCAACATTTCAAAAAACTTTATTATTTAGAGTATTTCAAAATAATTTATTGGTGTCATGACAAGACACTTTTATGCCCTGAAGAAATGAACCCTTAATTATGTGTACTCTGGTTTCATGGTTATTGACAAAATATAATCTTATCTTATTGTTCAATTAATACAATCCACCTGTTTCACAACTGAATCCAGTGTACCCAGAAGCACAAGTACAGCTGTATGTATTGGTTCCATCCATACACGTTCCACCATTTTCACAGGGATCTTCTGCACATTCATTGATATCTTTGATACAAATAATAAACCAAAGCATTTCAAATGTCAACAGTATAGCTTTCATTAATAAATTCATTTAGTCATTACTATTTTGGACAACAGACACTGAAATAAGCTGAAAATTAGTATTTTCTTGACAGATTATCATTTTGAATAAGAAATACTTAATTAAGTTCAAATTTATCACTTGTTTCACAATTAGATCCAGTGTATCCTATAATACAAGTACAATTGTATTCATCGATTCTATCAATGCAAGTTCCACCATTCTGACAGGGTTTCTCAGCACAGTCATTTACATCTTCAGAAAAATGGCGCAAAACTTTTAAAATTAGAAATTACTTCATTGTTACATCAGTCTAATTTATTGGTATGCTAAATTTTCTCAGAGCTGAAGAAATAAGCCATGGATTATATGTACTCCTATTTCACAATTACTGACAAAAATACTTATTATATTATTCATTATCATGTGATCAATAAACATTGCTGTGTACTGAAAACATGGATTATAAGGATTATATGTACTCTTGTTTTATAGTTATTGATAAAAAACATATTCTGAAATTAACTTAGAACACTCTACCTGTATCACAACTGAGCCCAGTGTATCCAGAAAAGCAAGTGCAGCTGTATGCATTGATTCCATCCATACATGTTCCACCATTTTGACAAGGATTTTCTGCGCATTCATTGACATCTGGTAGAAATGTAAACTAAAGTCTCTTGACCTCTTCATTGATGGATATTGGTCTGTTTTGTAAGAAATGTGGTAAATAAAAGTATCTATTATAATCAAATACCCAATTTGTAAGTAGTACTATTGCCCACAGAACCAGAAACGTGTCCATTTTCTGAGAATTTTCTGTAGATCAACATGCAGTTAGTGGTTTGTTTGACATTGTGCTGGTAACCAAGACATGCAAAATCCAAAGAACACCTAAAATAAAACAATGCCTTTGTTGTTAAGAAAGCATCAAAGTAAATTACACTTATATAAGTGCACAAGTGGGATATGATTTAAGAATCTACATTTTTACTTGGTAATTGGGTAATACATCCCATCTATGCAATTTTTGATCATAATTGTAAATGATCATTCTGTTCTAAAACATTTGGTATTTATCAACCACTTCATTTGTTTTGCTTT
Organism: Haplosyllis leylae; assembly: GCA_038406175.1. Taxonomy (NCBI): domain Eukaryota; kingdom Metazoa; phylum Annelida; class Polychaeta; order Phyllodocida; family Syllidae; genus Haplosyllis; species Haplosyllis leylae. The sequence continues at coordinate 1,979 of JBCAUG010597591.1, read as the reverse complement.
CTTTATTCTTTGAGTTTGGTGAAAAATGTAATCTTCAAACCTATTGTTGAGTTTAACAGAGACTCATGTGTCAAGAGAAGTATTTAAATTAAACTTATAGTGAAGCAAAGAAAAGGCATGCATGCCTATTATCCATGAATAAATATCTCAGTAAAAATCATGTGCATATTTAAGAAAGATTCACTGATGCAACTTTCCAGCACACAGACATTCCTGGAAGGGCCTGACTCACTGAAAGTGAATACTACAGTCTGGATGGTTTTGCTTTTCTACCTCAAGTGTTTTTTATATTTACTTGGATAGGAGATTTTAATGTACACTTACCTCATAGAGCATTGTACTTTAGATCTTGTTGTAAATTCTCTCCCTATTTTCCCTGTTATGTTTTGTCCTGGTTCCAGTTTTTGGAATTTCTTCTTAATTACAGTTGATTGTGCCACACAGGTAGTACCAATTAGCAGTGCAAACAAAATCCAGGAAGACGGGAGGTGACGCTTCATGGTTGATTTGAAGCCTTCATGAAATGGATAAGTACATAATAACCATGACAGATTAGTATGATAACCATTATTAGTGATTGACGCTCCCACGATGCACCAGTGTCAGATGGAAGAAAACTGAACCAGAAAAGGACCCAACAGGCTCCCAGCAGAGTTTTAACAACAACTTCTTTGGAAGACAAGAGTAAAAAGAAAACAGGAAACTTCTTTAAATGGCTTCCTTTACGATGTCAAACATATATTGTTTAGATACAATTCGAGGGGTGTAGAGAAAACCTGAAATAGGACAGGATGAGGTAGAATAATACAAATAATCGGTGTTTTCGTTTTCAACTCAAATCTGATATTTCTGTACAAAATTGACATTGAGGGTTTTAAAAAGTTTCAACAAAAATAAAGTTGCCTCCAGTAGGATTCGAACTCACAACAGCAACCACCACTAACTGCCTTACCTACTCAGCCACAGAGTCATTTGCTGAATAGAAATTCCTTAAACTGAAGTTGTATGATTTCTGGAAGCAATAGAGCATAACTATATAAGGGTCTAAAATCTGAGACTGCTTAGTGGGTAAGGCAATTAGAATTCTAATCCAGTGATGGTTGCGGTTGTTAGTTCAAATCACACTCGAGTTCAAATCACACTCGAGGCAACTTTATTTTTTGTTGAAATTTTTGAAACTCTCGATGTCAAGTTTGTACAGAAATGTCAGGATTGTGTTGAAAACGAAAACCCCAATTTAATACCATTGAAACAAACTTTAGCTGAAAGTACAACTGATATGATTTTAATAGTATTTCTTCCTGTGAAAGTCACAAGGTAAAAAAAAATCCAAGTGAGTTAACTTTAAGCTATTAATCCATTGATTATAAAGTATAACTGGTTTTGAATGTACTTTTAAAATGTCGGAAATAAAAACAGACTGTCCGGTGAAAACGTTGACGGATAAGAACCTGTGCTCTCTGAACACCTTCGGTGGTCTGCAGATGCTTGAACTAAGGATGTCCTCCTGTAGAAGTCTGCCTCAGCAACTCACTTAGTATCTACATTAAATTATATTAAAGAAAATGACATACTTGAAGTTTATAAATGTTACAGAAACCTTTACCGAATCGACGACTAGTTGAAATAAACCTCGCCGTGGTTTGTGTGGATGAGAACAAAATGGGATCGACTTGATTCAATCATTTTCAATAAACGTCATAATATATGCCAACAGGTATAACTCAAACATTCATTCTTGTATTGTGGGGAATAGCATCAGTTATAGATCTATCTAAATAAATCTGCAGGTTATTCCATAAAAATCATAATAGAATTATTGTTGACAAAAGAACTGATCAGAAACACTCGTTTGTAAACAATTTTTACCGCCCGCGTACGTAGTACGACGAGAAGGTACTGTTTTCACAGGTGTCTGTCTGTCCACAGGGGGGGGGTACTCAGGTCCGGTCCTGGGAAGGGGGGGTATCAGGTCCAGT
>JBCAUG010597480.1:0-14322 GCA_038406175.1 Haplosyllis leylae | reverse complement strand
AAAATTCCCTGACTTTTCCCTGACTGGAAAAAGTTGTCTCATTTTTCCAGGTTTTCCAGTGCCGGTGGGAACCCTGATGGCTGACTGGAGGACCCAGGCCTTTTCTGTGTGTAGCGAGTGCAATCGACTTGAATCAGGCTTTGCAACTTTTAACATTGTATTGCTACAATTCTGTGAACTAAATTTAATGTCTGAGTGCAATTCAGAAAATTTCTACCTTGAACCGCAGACAATTACCACCAAACTGCCTGTGCTTGAACACAGAATACTTCTATCTTGAGCCACTCACAATTATAAGCAAACTGCATGTGATTAAACACAAGTGTCTTTGAGAGAGATGCCTGGTAAAGACGCACGGCTATTGACACGTTACACATTGTGTGTTACTCGATGAATTGGGAGTCGGAGCTCTGTCGGCTGTTCACCTATTTGATTATTTCTGGTCGTATCTCATTTCATCGTAATTTTGTGCGGCCATTCACGTGTCAAACACGTGTTGAGAATCAATACTGACAATATCGAGAATGGTATGTCTGGGTCGTTCCGTGTTTACTGTATCAACAATACAATGTGTAACACCTCAATATGAGATCAGGTCTGGCCAATCAGTAGCCCTTCCACAACGTTATACTTTTTATCCTCCATCGAGTACAAATAAGCGAGGAATGGCTGTGAAACGCGTGCTATTTACACGTGAACGTAAAAAAAATGTAACTTATTTTCGAGGGAGGATGGGCGTCAGGTTTAGTAGACGGTACATGTATTTTGCGTAAAAAGTGTCAACATAATATAGACTGTGCAAGTTTGCTGTGAATACCCTTGGATCAGATGTGAATGTACGGTTGGGGAACGACTTCACACACACCTGTTTACCAGAATAAAAAAGATAAAAAAAAGACGTGAACACAAACGACATCCTACAGCAAGTACATAACAAGACTACATGTTCTTTCAAAATTACTTTCATTCCTATCGTTTACCTGTACCGTAGTCTGCTCTTAACTAACTTTAGAATAATGTGATCCCATTTGGCGACTCACAGTCTACGGGGATTGTGTCCTAACAGACATTTTTTCATGGCTGGCACGGAAGTTCACCTTACGCCCCCCCCCTCCCTCCCTGCGCTCACGGCTCGAGCCACCAGTCTAAATTAGGCGGAAAAAGTCTCAAGTCAGAACTAGAATCAATGGAACAAATGCCACAGAAGGTAAACGCACCAATCTCCTCTGTGTTGCGATTCGAACTACACCTGTTTATCAATGTATGTCGGACCATAACCTTCAATTGGTTTTAATATCTGTTAACATAAAAAGGTAAGGTAAATACATAGTGCTGTTAGAATGGAGGGGTGATGGCTTGGGCCATGATGAGGCGCGCATCGCGATGGCTCGTTCGTTCTTTAGCGTGTTAATGTAAGCGACCGGTTAGTACGGACGAGTCAAGACCGACAGCGGTGGCTGGCTCCTCACACAGCGTCAATAACCGTGCGTCTCTACCAGGTCTCTCTCTCAAGGACACTGGGTCTATTTCCATATGCTACTTGCACTTGTTTGCTTTTCTTTTTGTGTCTGCCTTTCAATCTGTGCAAAATGCTGCGGATAAGTAATATTTCAGTCTTGTCTGTCTACGTGACTATCTGTGTGGTTAAGTCTATCTGTTTCGGCTAAACTTCTTGGGCTGGGAACTTCATTTTTTTTCGTGCATGAAGACGGGTATATTTGATCAAATCGCACAGGGAAAAACCTCTCACATCCTCTTTCTTTCTTTCATGCTTGTATCATGGAGTATTTAGGATTTTTTCTGTCGCGCAATGTTAACAGGAGTGGTTTGTCATCAATCACTATCCGTGCTGGACTAAGATGTCAATGTCTTTAAGGTTAAGGTCACTGAATGTCAAGGTCAAAGTGTCGAAAATTTACTTTTCTGTTTTTTTTTTTCAGCTGAGCTTGACTGTGGTAAAAAATGGCGCGCTTGTCTTCTTGTGTTCCTTCGTATCTGGCCGGCCGCAACAAATCCAGAAATAGAGCCAAGAACCATAAAAACTACAGCCTTGGGTTAACTTCGATTATTTTTTATCTTTCTTTGATATCACTTGCTGAAAACAAGAGTTAGGCCTAAATCACGTTTTTACCTTTGACACCCAAAGGTAAGACAGGACTACTTCTATCTCTAGTCCATCCTACCTCCATCTTATTACTTTAGGCTCTTCTTAGACTTCCAGTAATTTAAATGATAAAATAACAGCATTTGTTTTGCCAAACAACAGGTACGGTCTTTCAGTAAAAATAAGTTTTTTAAACAACAACAACAGTATTTGTTTGAAGTTTTTAAAATAAACAACAACAGTATTTGTTTGTCACATTCGGACAGACGGCTTTGTTCGTCCGTCTATATTTCAGATCACTTCAGCTGCATCCGGCCGTCGCTCGTATCTAGCGGTACGATCTGTATCACAAGGCATTTATGAGTTCGTCTCGCAAGGCAATAAAGGAAAAATACAAACACGTGCCATATCAATCATTAGCCAAAAAACCAATGGCAACTGATGAAATAAGGAAACCGAACCAGAGTGACATGGTTTAAATTTTCTTCCGCACGAGGGATCGACGTTTGTGTCCTAAAACGATGACAGCGTGTCCAACAATCAGGCGAATCGCAAAACGTCGCCCGTACCTCTAGCGCGTCCGTGTCCCTTATCCAGGGAGATATCTTAAATTCAGTACGCAGGACCGATTGTGTTGGCAGCGTCTCTCAGAACCAGTCGAAAACAACAAAATAACTCGGTGACCCAACACGCGTTACAAGACAAAAACAACAACGACGAATGGAAAATCGATGATATGCAACGTGGGCTTTGAGACTGGTGTTTCAATGAAAGGGAATATTAATACACAGGTACAAAAGCGGCAAAGCGGATTGTAAAACACTGAAATGCTAATTGACCATGTTGAGAATAAATGGAGGCGTAATATTTCCATTCAACAGCTGCACGATCACAAAAGGCTTTCTTTTCGATTTCCAATATTATTTTTCAGTGCAAAATAATAATACCACGGTGATTCCGTCGTTTGTCTCGGCCCTGAGTTTGGCGCCGGGACGGGACTTACGGAATGGTAGAGATCTCCAATCCGTTAACGTAATGTTAATTTTCCTTAAAATTAAACAACCATCTATTGACAGATGGTTCACTGAGAACATTACTCTCATTGCAGGTGTACGTGAGAAAGACTTAGAACAACTGAACTGGACCACAACACTGCTATGTTATTCGAAAAAGGAATGTAGCTGCTCAAAGGAGTGGTAAATACAATGGATACTAATGGAACTTTTTTTTCAGAGGGAGAGATGACAGCCAAATGGCGGAACGCACCACTGTAACGGCATTTTACCTGGTTAATGAATGAGAATACTCGGCGCCGTATCCATGGAGATTTTAATGACCCAACACCACACACGGTGCCACTACCACAGACACACTCACTACACAGACACGATTGATTACTGTACCTGTTTGAGCTGTTCTTCTCTTTCCCACTGCTCTGCTTCTCGGACAGCGTCACTTTCCTGTCAGGTAGGTGAGGTGAGGCAAGTTACTTAATAAAATAGTGCTAAGTAAGAACGTACACTACACCGCTCTGCAGTAACGTGTATGTTTACTAGAATGTCTCCCAGAATGTCCATCAAGGCTCAAGAGAAATCAATACTGTTTATGCCACACGGTGCTTTTAATTCTCGAGATTGCCATTTCGGGGGTTCATTTCCTTTAGAAATTTGTCACTCTTGAGCCGTCCAAAATTGAAAATGATTGAAATAATTAAATTTACTGGGCAAATTTGCGAATTTGAGAAGGACAAACATCATAATCCTGATGAAATTGCGACAGATAGACATACACACCTGGCAGCGATAATTATGTTCTGATGCACGGAACATGCAAATCCGCATATCATACATAAAGTACGGCTACGGAGCTAATTTGCATGCCAATAATTTCTAAAAAGTATTTTTTATTAAAAAATTGCAAAAATTGATTAACAGTTCCAAATTATTATTCTGTAAGAAATTACCAATTTGAACCACTACATGTAAAAACGTTGACAACAATCCACGAACATTTCACCGGATTATTCAGTTCACAGATAGTAAACCGTTAGTTAGTGAAGATAACTAGTGTGGTTGCTAAGGGTTCTGTTACCATAGCAACCATCGTCAAAGGCATAGAATTAGGGAAGCTGTTAATTGCTTCTCCGGGTGATTCACACATTACAAGAAAATAAGAGTGGAAAGAGAAAAAAATGTACATTAAGGTTGTCCAGGAAACTGTAGCTATGGAAACGTACCTGTTGAGCAATGATCATGTCTTCGTCCTCTCTGTCGACGCTGGATACAGAGTCAGAACGAGACTGAAGCGAAAGTCCACCTACAAGATCAAAGAGAGAGGTAACAAGAAAGTCCTCCCGCGTGAACGCAAGAGGCATACCGACCGCGGCGTAGCCGACTTGCTGGGGGGGGGGGGGGTACTCAGTCTGAGTACCCCCCCCGGCTGGACTGAGTACCCCACCCCCCTGTGGACAGACAGACACCTGTGAAAACAGTACCTCCTCCCGTACTACGTACGCGGTCCGTAAAAAGGGTTCATTTATTAATTTCAAGTGGTTTGGTTTAAGTGACATTTACTATTTTCCCCCATTCATTCCATTAAATTTCATTATAAAGTGCGTATGTAAAGTTGATCGACGTGATCTTTTGTTACAACTCTCTGTTCATGCATACTTCTACTAATTAGGTGAATTACTCCAGCGGAAAGTAAGTACACAAACATATGAAAGACACCTGCAAGCGTTTGCTTTTCATTGACAATTGCTATTTTTGCATGATTAGTCTCACGCGTCGTTCTCTGATGGGCCTTATTTCGGATACATAACCGATTCATTAATTTGTACAAACAATACTGTAATGGCAAAACACCTGTAATGCCGAAGTATAAGAAAAATTCGGCATTTACGATTTAAATTTCCCCCCATAATTTGAAATATCTGCATAACCAACTCGATCACTATTCAGTCACTATGCGATGGCAAAGGCGACTTACATCAGAGTATGTTGATGTTGATCAACCGCACTTTGGCGCAAAGGGCCCCCGTGGTAAATTCAATAAAACATCCCAAAAAAAAGGAGATAAAATTACTCTTTATTCACTCAGTGAAGACCCTTTTTGGTTATTCGTTTGTAACGACGAGACGTTTCCCAAGGCGGAAAGAAGTTTCATTCTGCGCAGAATTTCTATTCGTACCTGTGGAAGACGAGAGCTCGTACCCGTCGCAGACGAGCAGGTTGAGGCGGTCCCCAGCCGTACGCAGCGCCTTGACCGCCTCCTCGTGGGTAGCACCGAGCAAACTCTGCCCGTTCACCTCGAGGATACGCTGCCCTTCCCGTAACCGACCGTCACGAGCTATTGCACCAACCTGCTGAATCTGCAAAAACACAACATACACGTCTTAATACTATGAACTAGCGTAATTAAACAGAAATATTATGGTGAATTCACAGTTGTACTGTGGAAGTTAACCAGGACAGGTTACTGCCTGAGGCCCGGTTCAGATCCCTGTCCCATTTCCCGCCAGTGTGAATATATCATTACTGTGAACGTCACATAGATGTCCTGGTATCAACACTGATAACTGAACATCAATCTATCTATTACCTGTGATATGAAGACACCCTCGTCTGTGCTATCGAGGGGATTTCCCGGGACACTGCGAGCGCCACCCTTTATACTCATCCCTAACCTCTCACCCGGACCCTTGAAAATTTTCACCTCCTACAAAAAACGGGAAAGCAATTCAAATATACTTTATGGTCAGGTAAGGAAAGCAAAAATATAATATTCCCTTTGACCATTATTTCTACTATGTTTTTCTGAATTTATATTTTTGGACCAAGGGCTTGCACGCCACCTTCTTTGCCTGCACTGAGCCTCAGAATTACCTCCGAGTGCTACACACACCAATGTAATGTCATCAGGTACGTACCCTTAGTCCCGGGGGCGGAGGATCATGACGAATATCTAACACTATTTCAAAGGTAGGAGCTATAAGCGCCATAACAGCCTCTTGATGAGTAGCACCTCGGACATCCTTACCATTCACCTGTGTCAAACAGTAACCATAAAGTAAGTACACAGAGTGTAACTGATTACCTGGAGCCACCGACCACCTGTTCAATACGACCACACCTATTGTTTTTGAAATTTCGTTTCTGACAAGGCCGATCTTGGTGAGTTGCCAAAAGTCCATCAAATTCCTCTGAAGGACAGTCTTTCCGAGCCAACTACGACCAACCAACCTTTTGAATCTTTACAACATACAGCTAAACGATTGAGTTCACCCCCTCCCAGAAAATTAGTTGGTTAGAATAAGAACCATCACCTCCAATTCTGTCTAGTTTTGGTCTTAACTAACCCAGCTAGAGTCCTTCTCGGTAATGGTTACTTAAATCTTCACCCATGAATTTGTAGAAGTTGAGTAAATGACCGGTGTATGTATATTGCAATAAAGATATATTCAAAGCAAAGCGAAGTTGAGCTCTCGTGTGGGGAATACATATACAGTACAACAAACATGATTAGTGAACTTTAGTAGGTGAACTAATTTATGGTTTCAACTACCTCCAAATTGACTAAAGGCAAGAAGGAATTACTTCCCCACTGTTTGGAGATTACTTACGGCAAGGATGCGGTCACCAATTTTAAGATTAGTTTTGGAAGCAGCACCTTCAGGAACAATCTGAAAACAAACCACATTGGGTCGCACATGTTACATTATAAACAACTTACACGTCTATCAATATATTAAACAAGTGTGATGGACACGCTAAGTTCTTTATTATTAAACTGCTACGAAATGAAACGTACCTCAAACAAATTTTTTCGTGTGGTATTAAGTACAAAGTACTGGCTTATGACGAAACACATACTTTGAGGTCAATTTGGTGTGCACGATTTTTATTGCTGGGATAAATAACCAAGTCTTCTGATCTCGAAATAGAAATGATCACCCCACGAAGTATTTAGATTCCCAGATAGAGCTGCTAGTCCAGTGAGAAATCGCACTTACTTTCGATATGAATATTCCAGGTTCTTCTACCCCGAACGGATGACTAGTATGATCTGTTCCCCCAACTATACTCAGCCCCAATGGTCCCCCTGCTTTAGCTATGGTTACTCTCTGCAATGGAAAAAGATTAAGCTGTACTTATGCACAATTAATGTTATTTATCTGAGTTTGCAGTGTTTCTCACACCGGAGATTTTTGTATAATATTTCGTACACTTCTTGCAGTTCATCAGATCCGTTTCGCATTTTTTAGAAGCGGTCATGCCGTGGAATTAGGGGTGTAAGAGATTCAGGACCAGATGCTTAAGCAATTTTATGACAAGTAAACCGACTCTAGCTTGCAGTGATAGATACTTGCGAACATTTCTAGTGATGTTATCACGAGCCAACTTGTCACGTCACATTTTAAATTCTGCACCACGCTGTGTAAGTTTTGAGGAAGTTCTAATTTCAATCTGACAAAACTTCGCAGAATAAAAAAGATTTCACGACGAGTTTTTTACTCACCCTGATCTTCCCACACTTCTGAAGAACGACAATTTGATTAATTCACCAGTACTACCACATTACCTTTTCAGAACATAAACTTAAAGCGATTTTTACCTCTGCAGGATATTTGTCTTGCGTCCCGTTTACCGGTGACACATGGTTGGTTTCCGTGGGTGACCGTAGAGCAGGTTTCTGGTTCACAACCGGTGGAGATGATACTGCTGCCTGATGTTGCTTCTCCTGTTGTTCCCTTTGAATACGAACATACTCCCCTGAAGGTTCAGAGGGAGGTCGCGCAATGGCATTGAACTGTTCCACTAAACTACCACCACCTCCTGAAGGAGGCGGCGACGACACTGTTGTTGACGATAAACTAGTCCGTTGCTGCGTGTGTACAGTCGTATTAGATTGAGGCGTTACCGTAGAAATGTTTGTAGTAGTTGTGGTTATAGTAATGGAAGATGAAGGCTTATTTAGATTGTTCGTGAAACCACCGGAAGTTGGCGGTGACGCACTTCCTGTACTACCAGATGGCGTTGTGCGAGCTAAGAAGTCTTGTTTGGCTTGTTCGGCTGACGAGATGGGTCTCCTTGGGGTTGGGGAGGGGTTATATGATAATGAAGGCGTTGTTGTTGACGTTGGCGAAGTCGCCGTTGCCGTGGTTACTGTTGGTTTCTGTTGCGTTGCTACGGGGATTCTCCGTGGAGATGGTGCGGGGTTGTATGAGAGGGTCGAGCGGTCCTGGGCCGGTGGATGCGTGCTGCTTGGTGGAGGAGCCGACCTGAGGGAAGGACCAGTCTGTAGCGTCACAACCATGTCCGGCGGGCCTCCTCCCGGCGTCTGGCGCTTTGGTGACGCCGGAAGCGGCGTTGTTCTCTGTGCAGGCGTCATAAGTGGGGAGACGGCTGGTGCTGATGTGGATGTGGGGCCAGCTCCTGTCCAGCAAAACGTTCACTAACTTAAATTGTGTTATTTTTAAACTTTCTAAACTTCTAATTTGTTGCATAAATTATCATTGTGTCTACAAGCAAACCATCAGATACCGTAGTCAGAAGATAAGTTGCTCTGCTGGAGCAAGCGCAACTAACAATTAAAATTACTTAAGCTTTTAGCTTTTGTCCTGTGTGCATGAACCGACCTGTTTTCTCGTCGACCAGGTTTTCCCGGTAAACGACCAGCGTGACGTGTTGCTGTCCGGTGAGCAGTCCGACAGCCTGGTCGTGTCGCGCATCCGACACGTCCACACCGTTTATCTGTAACACATCAAACACAATCAATCAAATAAACCATAAACCAATCAAATACACCCGGTTCCCCTTACAACGAGAAAAAGTTACAAAAGAAATTGATTATTGTAAGTGGGTGTTCAAAGAAACCTGCTCGAAAGCTGAACATGTAGATCTACAAGATTTTTATTCAAAAAGACGTAGCTATTTTCAAAAAAAAAATTTAGGCGGCGGAAGTTAAGAGTGAGAAATAGTGCACGAACGTTAGCCATAGGTTTAAAATTCGAACCTGCGGTGGTAGTTTAATTCTCTCCTACCAGATATTTGTGTCTTAGATCAACCAAAAGCCTCAGCTAACACAGAAATTTACGCGGGTTGGAATTTCAGGATGTTTTTGCCTCAGGCAAAAACTTCAATTTTGGATTTTTGAAAGAGGATATTTTTGGTTCAAAGGGTCTATCTCAAGATTCGCAGGGCGTAATGAACGGTTCTCGGAATGAAACGACACTTCACAGTAAAACATACTTGTTACGGTTAAATTGTGTTCCAGACTTTTTGGCTGCAGAAGAGGAGTGATTGGCTCAAGGAATAACAGATCAAACGGGTATAAATAAGACATCAGACCCCAATTTTAAGAAGGAGATGACTGTCCAATATAGCGACTGCTAAGCAAGCGTTTTATTGCACTCTGTTTTGTCACCTGTGTTTTCTCGGTACTTACTGATATTATTCTATCTCCGACCTGCAGTTTCCCGTCTCTTTCGGCGACACCTCTCTCTGTGATTCGTGATATGTATATTGACTGAAATGTACGTAAAGTTCCCCATTCAAAAACCGCAAATAAATATCACATCACAACCCAACGCTGCTTTACTCCAGATATCAAAGCCCCTTTTGTACTTTCTGAAAATGCGAGTCTCTCAAAAGAATGCTTTCAAGTTGCTTCAAAAGATCTTCTCCCACTCCAATACGCTGTGAAAATAATAGTATTCGTTCCTTAAAACATTTGTTATTTTTAGATTTTGCCCACGATTTCTATTGGTTTCGATTCAAGTCGCATCATAAGTAGAAGGGTCCGTTCACAGCGAACGATAGCGAATGCGAATTGCAAAGTTTCAAATGCGCAGTCAACCCATTTTTTTCGACGTCATTAACAATTGACGGTAAACATCAAAGAAACGTTTCGCTTTCACTTTCGCAAACGCTCATTGTGAACGGACCCGAAACATTTCGTACAAGTAGAACATTCATAAAATAGCCGTTTTTTTTTCAAAATTTGCATCAAGATTGAAGTAAAAAAAAACAAAAAAAAAAACAAAGAAAGAAGCAACAAAACATAAATTGACTTGTACCCATAAGCATTCGTTCCTTGCAGATGTATTTCCAATCACTTCACCCCGATACAGAATAAAACCATGCGACGAGTCATTTAATGAAAGGGGAAGACTAGGTAGAAAAACCCGGTGGGAAAAAACCGTAACAAAAAAAAAAAAAAAAAAAAAAAAAAAAAAAAAAAAAAAACCAAAAAAAACCGTACACATAGCCACTGTGCTTAAAGTACACATTAAGCATGCAATTACCTATATGTCATTTCGAAATGATGGAAGTTTTGTTTACGTGTTTTTCGTCATGGTAACGTGGACTATACTTTTATGAGAGGTGACTCACATTAATATAACGCATTTAACTCAAAGAATAACATAGTAGTAGCCATAGCAACAGTTGCACACGTTACCATGACGATATGTTTCTACAGAAAAATGAGCAGAGTTGATAGAGGTACAAAGGATAATGACGTCAAATACCAAAAGCTACTGATTATTTCATCTACGTTGTTTTCATATTCTTTGATACAAACCTCTAAAAATGCATATTTCTGTGAAAGAAATGATGTCGCCTGTTAGAAATTCTTATGGACAATTTGTGAGCTATGTATGTATGTTGTTTTAGGGGCTTTCTGGCTGGACTACATTTTTTGTGTAAATAAATAGCACAGAAGACGAAAGAGTACAGGTGAAATTTTTGGTTACCAAAACAATTTGTTCTTTCATCAATTCCAAAAATGATCAAATATTAATGAAAAAAAAATTTTTTTTTCAGGTTCAGCCTTAATTTCCGCAATAAGCTTTATACTACTATTTCAGCCAGATCACCTTCTACTGATTGTGTTGCCTGAATGTTAGTTCCATCGATTGCTTTGCATCAACAAGCAACAAGGACTCAAAGCAAATTTAAAACAACTTATGATAATGTGCGATAGAATAAACCACTGACTAATGATGTGGCCCGTACAGTGCTTCCAAGTTACAGTAAACATCATGGTGCTTTCACGACAGAGTCATTCTCTGAACTATTTCCCCAGATTTCAACGAATTAGAAAACTTATAGACGCTGTGGGAAGCATCACTCTTATCCCAGAAATAGGCACAGAATGTCTTTTTACGATTGCAATAAATTTATGTTTACCTGATTGCAATCGTAATTGTGTTTACAATCCCTGGTGTGGACTGGTCATATGTTAATACTGTTTTTTGCTGGTGTTTTTTTTTCAGTCCTGTTGATACCTTATTCGCACAGAGCTTGAACAGGACCCGTACCGGGACCAGGACAAAAATGGTTTACATATATATGGAAGTTTTCATACTGCAACTTATATTGTACCTATACGCGTGACTGTACTTTGGTATTAGATCGATCCCGGTCTAGGATCCGGCCCCAGCACAGGTACAGCTGAACTTTACCGTTCAATGTACTTTGTTGGTACAATTTATGCAGACTTCTCAGTGACACGAAACTATGCCAACATCAACAGCGATAGTAGTGAGTTAAGTAAGAACCATGAATATAGGTGTGAGCAGAACTTTCGCTCGCCAAATAATAAAAAATCGAACTTGGAAGCACAGTACACACTTATTGTATAATATATTAGTAGAATGCATCCACTCATTATCATTTATGTTATTGCGACCTTAGAAGTAACTTATCTTACGACTTTGGAGTTATTTTTGAACAAGAATGAATAAAATAGCCGGTGCGCAGTACCTCGTCATTTCCCTTGTACGGCGTAGAGCCTCTTCCGCCAGCTATACTGAATCCTAAACCACTCTCGTCTCGATGTAGTGTGGTAGCTATCGTCTAAAAACATCGAGAAATCAGCAATAATTTATTACATCTCGCTTGATTTCCTGCCCATTAATGTGTCATGGAATTCTGGTCAATAAAATGGGTGTTGTACTCATTCATCACTGATCTGGATAACATCCCATTGATATACACTGCAAAGTTCTTGGTGTAGTTAACAGTCTCTGTCCCAGTCAAGTGTAAATGAGCTTTGAATCGTTTTTGCAACGAGAAATTCTCACTTGTGAATTTAATTATCGACGAGACTTGGATGTTTTATAGCTTGTTACAGGTGCTAAATCAATCATTAGACCATTACCATTACCTCCGCTCGTATCTGAACATCCGGTTCCGCTACGAATCCGACGGTTGGCACACGAGGCTTCTCGTTACCAGGGGACGCTCCGGGCTGAAACATTCATTCATAATAAAACAGAGACAGAACACGTAACTGATGGGATCCACGCTGGCTTTGAAACCCAGAGCAGTAAAATGCAGTAACTCCCTATTTTCATACACCACACCTGAACCATGACAATTTCTTTGCTGAACTAAATTTCGTTTCTAATTGATTTTATTATGTGGCGAAATATGAGCAAATTTGATCTATTCTTTACTACCATGACAGAGTTGGTGTTTCCATAAATTGGGAAAAACCATTTGTCTTGTAGTTTCTACCAACACAACTGCATAGAGCTGCTGTGTTGTTCTAGTTTGCTTATTAGAAATGGTTAAGAAAATCAAACTGCAGTTTCAAATAATTATCAAATGAACTTTTTAAAGTTTATTGCCCATAATGAAGAGGTACTATGCATCCATTAGACTTCTGGTTGCACTTACTGTTCTGTGAGGCAGTATCACTTCCCTAGCAACCACCATGGTGATGACGTTGCCGGTTTTCTTGAGTACTTCGACGGCCCTGTGATGATCCGCCTGGACCAGAGTGTTCCCGCTGACGGACAGTACCTTGTCGCCGACCACAATGCCTGCCTGCGCCGCCGGACCTTGCTCCGTCACCCGCGAGATAAATATACCCTACAATCCGGGGGAAAACATACCGATCAGGTAACCGCAGCAGTATTTAATCTGTTCTGATTGGTGATGACAGACTGAAAATATTCACAATCTATATCCAGACTGCAGTAACAACAAACTAAATATTTACTATTTCACCAATCATAGTATAATTCAATTGCAAAATAATTTTGGCTTTTTTTTTTCATCAGTCTGTATTAGACAGAAACTTGTCCAAAACCCTGTGATGGAACTGTCGCATGTAGCTAAACATTTGGGGCAGGGCGCTTTTTTCCTGTCCAGACAGGACGTTCTATTGACGTACCTCGTCATCGCCTCTGTAAGGTGTAGATCCTATACCTCCAGCAATACTGATGCCCAGCCCTGTCCCTGGTTCACGCACTATCTTTATTGTCACCTCCTCCTCGTGTATGTCCATGGAGATCGTCTTGGTGATTGGTTGCTGTGGTGACGATAGGCCTTGTGGACTCATACCTGCAAATAACAATTTCAAAATGACAAGAAGAGTTTCACAAGCATAATTGTATGTGTGTACTGAAAGGCTTTTCAATTCCAAAAGAGGACGAGTTTTCCAATTCATGCTTAATACGACCCACCCAAAATCCACCGTATTTGAGACATTTTACGAGAAAACAGAACACAACGAGCACACGGGATTGGTTGTAAAGAGTTTTTTTTGGTTTTTTTACATGAAAAATATGCAGGAAAAACTGTACACTTCTGACAGTACGTACGAGGCAGCGGAGATATAGACTTTGGCGGCTGCGGTGAAACTCTCGGTGAATGAGATGGAGATTCTTCTGGTGGCTGTCGTGGTAAAAAGAACTATATTTCACTTTTATTAAAAGATAACAATAATTTTGAAAGATAACAATAATTTTAATCAAATCTGTCCTAATCTTGCCTTCTGGTACAATAAAATGAAAGGCCTGTTTCTTTCGGGCCTTTCAGCAAACAGTTCAAGACACTGTTGATCGTTTTTTTAAAAATTTTATGAATAGAAAAGGTCTTGCACAGTTCAGCAAACAAGTTGTGAAAAATGGCCGTACCAGTGATGTAGGAATGGGTGGTGGTGCACCCAAACCAGAATGTACAGATCCTTCAGAGCTTCTGCTTCCTGTAGCTCCAGCCAAAATCGCTCGAACCTGAAATTCATAATTCGGTTTGAACGAGAAATCCCTTTATGATAAATATAAGGATTTCTCACATATTTTCTCGTGTTTTGGGTTTCATGCTCCTAATATTTCTTCTCCAATTTAATTTAAGGAGGCTTGAGCCAATTAATTCAAAGTAGATAGAATTTCATCTTACTTTGTATGATGATAGTCTGTTATGAAC
>JBCAUG010597369.1:0-14325 GCA_038406175.1 Haplosyllis leylae | reverse complement strand
GGTTTCTACTGATTACATACCACAGTATTTACATGACTACTACGTGCTACGCAACTTTGGGATTCTAGCCGCTTTCATGCCAAACATGCCAAATTTTAGATGCCCTGTATTACTACACTCGAATGTCACAAAGAATTTATATGAGACGTACCTTACAGAGGCAACAAATGCCTCGGCGCTCTCTGTGGTTCATCAAGTATCTCAGCTAAACACCGGAATAAAATTGCAACACAGCGTATCACCAAAGTTATACTCCATATACACACCTTCCGTATACTGTAATTTATAAAATTCCAAAATTTATTTGTCTAAAGTAAAATTATTCCAAATTTTATGGCAAATCTAAATCACCTACCATTTGACCATCATCTTTAATGCGTAATGTAGCCAATATACAGCATACTGTATACTCTTGCCCCATGGTTAAACACATAGTTTGGACATTGTAATCTTGAACTATGAGGCAAGAGGCAGTCTAACCATTAACACGTCAACTTGTTTGTTTCCCATGTAATTCATAACCAGGGATTCAACCAAGTCTGTTTTGACATCTTATACATGTAAATGCCTCATTTATTGTAAATATAGACAAGAGGATAGTCTTCCATAAAGTGCTTTATAAACTAGTTAAAAAAAAAAAAAAACATATATCTATTGTATTAAATATTTTAATGACCTGATGAGTTATTAAAGTACTTGTGAACTGTGTAAATGTTAACTTATTGCCGTGTAGTCATTTATTAAATTTACTATTGAACTTTGTAAACATATAACTATTCAATCATAAATGACAAGTTATTATAAGTTTAGAATTTATATATAAAGTACATCTTTAAGTAATTATTTAACTAACTTAATATTATTGGCATATAAATGTGACATTGCATATAATAATTTTGCCTTTCTTGAGTATTTTCAGATGTTTTGTGGAAATTGTGAACTGAATATAACTTGTACATCTGAATACAACATCAAAATTTCTACAGATTTCTCATTGACACTGAATATTAATCTCTGCAAAGCATTGGATTCCTTAGATAATGATTGAACATGTTCCTGATATAAACATAAATGTTATGGTTCAGACAAAATTTATATCTGTGTTCATGGGCCTGTGGCTGTTGAGATGGGTTGGTTGACTTCTCATGCCCATGATGGCATGAGTTTGGAATCATTGAACCCGGATTGCTTGCATGAATGGAATCATTTTTATATACCATTTGTGCACAGAGTCCAGAATCAACAGTTTCATTGGGTTTTCATTAGCTCAGAAATTGGAATTTGATTGATTTATGTTGAATATTGTTTCCTTCTCTGAGAAGGGTCTCTGGGGATAGACCCATGAAGAGGGAGGTATTATGTTGTAATTTTTTTACTTGCACTGAATTTTATTCTTGCGTGAATGGGGGTGAATATTATTGTTGTGTGCCACATTTGTTTTAATCTGCTTGTGTGTGCCACTGATGATTAGATTATCACACTGTTTGCTCAACAGCTCAAATTAATTAATCCTTAATCTATTTCACTCGGAAGTAGCAGAACTTTATTTGGGCAACTGTTAATTAAAATTCCTGATTATCAATCTGTGATTATTTAACATGTTAGATAATCCTTGCTCTGTTTACTCAGAGAGTGAAACACTATCACCAGTCAATCAATCAAAATCTGTAATTACCTCGCAAATCAAAAAAAAACAAATTGTGTAATCTGTCATTAATGAAAGATAATTGATCAACAAACATTTAATTACTTCCTCATCAAAGTGCACTGCTTTGCTGTCAAAAACAAACCAATGATCAATGAGGGGGTAGGATTTACTTACCATTTTGACCAATAAAATTTTGTTGAGAGGGTTTTTCCCATCTGGGTGGAGTAATTGTTTTTGCGATAGTATATATTCATTTGTCAGAGCCTAAAACTTTGTTCCGTCTTTGGACACCTGACGTGTGAGCTGAAGTTTGACAAAATTCAGTTCACAATATCTTCCACAGATCATCTCTTCAACTCAAGGTATTTCAAACTTTACGTTACAATTGTATTATTGCTTGGTTATTAGTTGTTCACTTACTTTGTTCGATTGAATTTTATTGTTCATTTTGAAATAGAGTTTGTTCATGAAAATGGGACTTTGTTTCTTTTCACCGTGTTGCATAGAAATTAGTATGGCTCAGTAAAATTTAATTAATAATGGCTCATTTCCCCTCATCTTGATGCATTCAAGGTAACATGACACAGACACATACCATTCACAAAAATCTGATATTTGACTCATCTTTTTGACAATATGATCAAACTTTAATTGGCTGTAACTTTCTTAATAATGATCCAATTGTCACAATCTTGGATTCTTTTAAAAGATCTTGATGTGTTGTACAAATGAGTGCTGTCAGATTTGAATTATATTTAAAAACCGAAATGTCAAAATTGATCATTTAAATCTAGCTATAACCTCGGTAACTTCATAAATATGCATTTTATGAAGTCGAGAGTAGTTTCATTTAATTCCTTGACCCTTAAAACATATAATTAGACACTTAAATCACTCAAATCCGACCATTCTAAGTGTTTTTATGATGATTTTATTAATTACATTTTTTTTGGTGTAAATATTGTAAATATTCTCTTAAATTAACACTGACATCTTGCTAGATTTTGAATTTAAATTATTGAATTTATCATATAAATTATTGCCTGTAAATATTGTAAAAGAACTATATATTTGATAATTTTAATACATTTGTAAAATTTGAAATGGTGTCTGAAGTTATCTGTTCATTGCGTTTCAATCATTGACAATTTGCGGTTGCTAACCTTAAATGTGGTTGAAGTTAATCTTCCAACTTAAAGTCACCAACGGTTCAGGTCCTCAATAAATCTGCTGAGAAATATCTTTAAGATGCAAAATTTTAAAATTACAACCAAAAAGTCTGAATTTTATTGTTGCGCGGTAAGTGCAGCTGCAGCAAAACACTGTTTAATTGGCTTGTGTGCTGTGTCGTAAAAGAATAATTGTTACGTTGTAGTTTGGTTCATTTTGAAATCTCGTAAATCGTAAATCATCCTTAAAATTCTTCAACATGATCAAGTGAAAAAGGCATTTGTCTCAGTCTGTGTATTCCGTTATGCGTAAAAGTCTAAACATGTTAATGCAGATTTTACGACGTAGAGTAAAATCTACGGTTGAAAAGTTGTTTACTGAAGCAATAGTATTTGTTATTGTCATTTTAATGGAAGTTTTGGTTTTTGTTCTCTGGTTCCTTCCACCCAAGACTTTTGGTTTGGGATTCATGCGACTGGACAAATTTCTGTGCGTCTTTTGAAATACGTATCGGTATAATCATGATAATTGAGAAAAAATGTAAATAGCGCAAAGGATTAACACCATGCCGGAAGAAATGCTTGCTTTCATCACTGCGTAATTTTTCAACTTTTTAATTGTAAAGTTTGATCTTGTTTAACTGAAAAAATATGGATATACTGTGACACCAGAAACAAGGCCGGCGTAACCAAAGGACTACGTGACAATGACAATTCTCAATCACGAGAAACACTAAACTGAACAACCGTAGAATCGTCGGATTCCGTGATGCTATGATTTCTGTCATCACAGGTACGTTACAACTTTCTTTATTTGCAAAAAAAGTATTAATTGGTTTCAGAAAAATATCAACTAGCCGAACAAAACGTAACGACGAGTATTCCTAACCAACTCGTCAATAATTGTTAGTTTTCTTTCAAGTAATGACATATTAGTGCAACCATTCAGGTTCCTGGGGGCATAGGAAACAATTGAATCTGGGAAACAGCCACATGTACAGTTGGTTAGCACGCTGGGATTATAGTCCACTGATTTGATCAAATTCAGTATTTGTTCACTCAAAGCTATTAAGTTTTAAATTCCCTGTCGTGCGCAACAAAACTAGGACCAATTCACACCCGGGGCAGATCTAGGATTCTCCGTTAAGAGTTGAGGGTGTGGGGGAGGGGGAGGGTGATAGTGGCGGCCTTGGGGAACCAACATGCGGTTTTTCTAAATTTCCCAAAACACTAAGTGAAGTATTGGTCCATGGGGACAGGGTACGTCCGAGCCCCCCCCCCGCCCCCCCAGCCTCATTGACCACATAGCCCATATTCTAGTTTTCCACAAACATTGGTAAATACAATGCGTCTTTAAATACAGACTGGTCCCGCGTGTGAATTGTTTTGCAGGTAAATAACCCTTAGTACATTAGCTGTTACGTGACAGAGGACACCATTGCCTTTCCAGCTAATTGGGAAGTACCAGACACACGATGCAGAGGTCTGGGATAAACGTGCAGGGACTCTTTCTCAAACAAGATATTTGGGATAAATGAAAAGCAGTGATTAATTACTGTGTGTAACTTAAGTAAATTATAGTGTTGATCACTGTGAAATTCCATGGTAGTTCTATGCTCCAGTAAAGGTTCTGACACAAAATGATACTAAGGTGGCGGTGTCGCGTCCGAACAAAGTTCCCCGGTAGAGGAACATGAATTGCGTAAATTTGACGTAACACCGCCACACTCTTTTTGCGAGGGACATCTTTCCCCAGTGTTCATTCTCTGCATTGTCATTGGCGTCTATTTTGCAATAATGTCTGTGCATATTGAGGTCATCTTCTACTTTCACAGTGACGCTAAAAGGCTTTCATAGATCGTGGAAGAAAATTAGATAGGACGGCAACTCTCACAAAACTCACGCTGGATTTGAAGCTGGCACAAAGTTCATGTTGGTGGATTTATCCACAAGTTTGAAGTCTTATCTTTTAATGAAAGTTTGTGTAAAGTGTCATTTTGTCTCTAGATAAAATGCATTTTGCTCACGCAACAGATCAGTAATTCCTTGGTAATGGCGCCAATTACTACATGCAGCTGTGACGGCAATTGGCCTGTGACGTCACTTTGGTTTATTTTGAAACGATGGAAATACACAGAATTTCAGCTTGATTTAATTTGATTAATTTCAACAAATATTTCTAGTGGAACCGAAGTTGTTTTAACTCAAAATATGACTAAAGGCAGGAGTAAACGGGTTACTCAAGTTAAGCAATCAAAGACGATTGAAAAGAGTGAAATTAATAACCGAAAGCGAAGAAGCTCCAGTAACCGTCAAAATGGTGGAAACGCAGCAACAGTTTCTGAGGAAACTGCGAATGGTAAACAATCACCCGAGCCAAAGAGAGCTAATAAAAGGGGTGCAAAACAGCCTAATGTTCGCAGGAATTTGCGATTTGATGAAATAGAAATGGATATTGATCCAAGGGATCAATAACAATGCAACGGTTAGCAATGTAAATCGCCACAGGTCATGTAACAGTGATAAACATGTTGAAGCAAATGTGGTTATTGTTAATGAACAAGGCAAGGTGGCAAAACATGACCCTAAAACTAGTCAAGTTAACCATACAATTGATGATGGAGTTGACGTTCATATTGATCCAACTCAATCCGACTTTTGTGGATCGGAAGATGAATTTGAATCTGACAGTCAAGGTCAGGAGTGCACAAGGGTCACGATCGGATCCAGGGAGGTCTCTCAGTCTCCAAGTGGAGATATACTGTCTCAGGGCAAGACGGGTGAAGTGAGTGGTATCAACAAACTCGAAGAGTTGATTAACAAAGATGATCATGTTAACCAGCTTCTGGACAAGAGAATCCAGGAAAAGCAAGGTAAGAAACCAAATGTGAACCCACTGCTTTTAAAGACAGCTGTGGAAGGAGGACAAAGAGGGAAATCACCCATAGCAACTAAAGTTAATACTGTAAAGTCACCTTCCGACACGACAATTTATACACCAGCTCTGAAAAGGGGAGTTTTACCTCAAAGAAATAACCAAAATCCTTTTGCACTTATGTCACCTGGTCATAACAGTAATACTATGGATAAAATTTCATCTTTTATAGATTCAATGAGACTCAAGGAGTTTGAAGAAGGTGAACCAAGCAAAAGAATAACCGATGCAAGGGCAGCAGTGGAAGGATATGAAGAAGCTAAACGGAAGGCTGAAAAGGCTATTCTCGAAGCTGGGAAGTTTAAAGCCTTGTTGGTCAAAACACCTACAGGTGAGCATTCTAATGTTACTAAAAATGTCCTTATTGACACGACTGAGGGCCATGACAAGCAAGACGTGAGTTTGGTGTCCAAGATTGAAGCTTTGGGGAATAACAAAGTTTTAGGTATGACAAATCAGAGACACGATCAATATAGAGTCGGGACTTCAGAAGGAGTAGGAACAGGTATTTCAGATGATGACTTCTTTCACATCACCTGTCATATTGATGCAGCTTTAATGTCTAAGATCAAAAGAGGTGAGTTTGTGGATTTAGAGAAGCTGTTACCCAGGGATAAAAGGAAGAGATCAGACAATACTAGGTTAGAATGGGTGCATAACGAGGGGGGCACTTTCTTAGTGCCTGCATCAGACAAGAATTCTAGAATTACAGGTTTTAGGAAATGGGAGCAGGCTTTTAGGTCCTATGCCACCATTTATTGTGGAGCTAATCCACAAAGGGCAAAAGAAATTTGGCAATATGTCTCAGTGATCAGTACAGCCGCTGCTTCATTTATCTGGGAAAATGTGTATGAATATGACATCACTTTCAGACATCTGATGGCTTTTAACCCCAGTAGAAGCTGGGCAGTTACATATAATCAGATGTGGAATCTCTGTATGAAGGATCCGCTGCCATCCAGGAACAGTTTTCAAAACCGTTTTAGTTTTAGTAGTGGTGGTGGGACTTTCCAAAGTAAAGTCAATGGCAGCAACGGAGGCGGAACTAACAAGAAGAAAAGGAATGAGTATTGTTGGAATTTCAACAAGGGAGTACCCTGCAAGTATGGGAAGAAATGCAGGTTCATAGAGAGGTGCAGTTTCTGTGATTTGGCATCACATGGAGTAAATCAATGTCCCAAGTTAGAAAAGAAGTTGGACACCAAAGACAAATCTGGTGATTTGTAGGCACTTTCTGCGATTTCATTGTTTTATTGTGTTTTGTAGATGTTAAAGCTTTGCCTGAGAAAGTTGTGATGTGGGAAGAAAACTTCAATATTTCGGATATCATAACACCAATAGATGCTGATAAATTTGAACTATTGCTGGAGCAAGCTGGTTACCCCAAAGACAAAACCCAATTCATTAAGAAGGGCTTCAGTGAAGGTTTTGCACTTAACTACATGGGTAGTGTGTCTGTTCAAAGAGAAGCGCCGAATTTAAAGCTAAGAGTGGGGTCAAAATTGGAGATTTGGAACAAGGTGATGAAAGAAGTGCAAGTAAAGAGATATGCTGGCCCTTACAAGCAAGTCCCTTTTAAGAACTACATTCAATCACCCATAGGACTTGTTCCCAAGGATAAGGGTAAGAAAACTAGGTTAATTTTTCACTTATCTTATCCTAAAGACAGTAAGGATTCTGTCAATGCTGGTATACCTAAGGAAAAATGCTCGGTCAAATATCCAGATTTTTCTGAAGCAGTGCATATGATTCTGGAAGAAACTAAAGGAAGAAATATCATTGGACAGTTTATTGGCAAGTCTGATATGTCCATGGCTTTCAGACAGGTACCTATGATGGTCAAGGATTTCTGCTGGCTTGTGCTCAAAGCATACCATCCAATCACTGATGAGTTATACTACTTTGTGGATAAATGTCTACCTTTTGGCAGTTCAATATCATGTGCAATTTTCCAAGCAATATCCAATGCTATTGCTTTCTTGGTGAGTTACAGGTCTTGCAAGAAAACCCTCAATTATCTGGATGATTTTTTCTTTGTGGCACTCAGGAAGTCTTGGTGTGACTGGCAAGTGAATGAGTTTCTGCAAGTGTGTAAGACTATTAACTTCCCTGTGGCATTGGAAAAAACTTACTGGGGTTGCACTCTCTTATCCTTTTTGGGATTTTTGATTGATACTAATAGGCAAATAGTGTGCATACCAGTGGATAAGATTGAAAAAGCCCTTAGCCAAGTCAACATGTTTTTGTCAAAGAAGAAAGTCACAGTGCACCAGGTGCAGAAACTTTGTGGATTTCTCAATTTCTTATGTAGGTGTGTGGTACCAGGGAGGGCCTTCACTAGAAGATTATATGCTATGACCTCTGGTGACCATCTCAAACCACATCATCATGTGGCTGTGAGAGGGGAGAACAAACTAGACCTTGAGGTATGGAGGACTTTCCTCATGCACCCAAATATTTTCTGCAGACCATTCATGGATTTCAAGGAACACTCAGCACAAGATATCAGGATGTTTTCAGATGCTTCCAGACATTTCAAAAAGGGGTTTGGGGCATGATGCAATGGTGACTGGATGTATGGCATCTGGGACTATGAATTCATGGAGAAGCATCAACCAAGTATAGAATACCTAGAACTGTATGCAGTTACTGCTGCAGTTTTGGCTTGGATTTACAGATTTAAGAACATGAGAATTAGGTTGTTTTGTGATAATAATAGTGTTGTGTTCATGATCAACAACTCAACCTCTGGATGCAAAAACTGCATGGTCTTAATCAGACTCATCACCTTATGGAGTTTGATTCACAATGTTAGAGTATTTGCAAAGCATGTGAGAACTAAAGACAATGGAATTACAGACTCACTGTCCAGGTTGGATTTCAAAAGGTTTAGGAGATTGAGTAAAGACATGGCTTTCTCAAGCACAGCTATACCATCAGAAATATGGCCCATGAATAAAATCTGGATGGCATAAAGCAACTCACACTTATTATGATTAATTCTCTTTTGCAGGGAGGAAAAAGTCAAGGAAATCTAAGCATTCACCATCTGTTTCCAGTGGCACATCAACTGTTTCTTCACAGAGACTTTACCATATTATTGACAGGCTCAAGGCCAAACAAACAAAGAATTCAACTGCAAAAACATATCTGTCTGTGTGGAGGCAATTCAATAATTTCGTAATTAGACTTGACATTAAACCAGCTGCTTGGGAGGACAGAACAACTCTTTTTATTGCTCATTTAATTGATCAAGGCATGCAATCATCAACTGTCAAATCATATGTTTCCGCGATCAAAAGAACACTATTATATGATGACTACCCATGGGATGACAATAAAGTCTTGCTGGCCTCATTAACCAGGGCATGTAGGCTCATTAATGACAAAGTCATGACCAGATTCCCAATCCAATGTGGATTGTTGGAAATACTTCTGTTTGAGGTTGAGAGACATTTTAACCAGCAGCCCTACTTGTTAATCCTATTCCAAGCATTATTTGCTTTGGGGTACTACAGACTTTTGAGAGTTGGAGAGTTCACGACTGGTCCTCATGTGGTAAAAGCTAAAGATGTACATTTAGCAAGAAACAAAGAAAAACTGCTGGTGGTTCTGCATAGCTCTAAAACTCATGGCAAAGAGTCAAGACCACAAAAGATTAAAATTGTTTCAAACAGAAACGAAAGATCTGGTGCTTACGTTAAAAGACATTTTTGCCCTTTGGAACTTGTGAGCAGGTATATGCTGGTAAGAGGAGAGTTCTTTGGAGATCATGAGCAATTTTTTATCTTCTCAGATGGATCACCAGTACACCCAGAGCAAGCAAGGCATTTGCTAAAATCTCTTCTTACTAGTCTAAGTTTAAACGCAGATTTGTATGACATGCATTCTTTCAGAATTGGAAGAGCCTCAGATCTTCTCAAATATCATTATTCAATTGAGGAGGTGAAGATTATGGGCAGATGGAAGAGCAATTGTGTCTACAGATACATCAGGAATTGATTTGGACCTGTTTGGTTACTGCGATTAGCTTTTGCCATGTTTATCGGAGCCAGGAAACGGCGGATTTTGTCTTGACCCAGTTTTACCATGTTCATGCAAATATACGTAATGGGCGGAGCATAGCTCATCATGAATGTTTATGTAAGTTCAAAGTCCAGTTCACGAATTTTAATCATGATATTTACATGCTATATTTACAGAGGAAATCGATGGATATGACGAACTTTGGTTTGTGGGCGATAACTACATGGCTAGATCATACCTGTTTCATCAAGCTTGAGGACACTGATATTTTCATCAAGAATGCTTTCCAAGTATTCCCTTTCTGCAACAGCAAGTATTCTTCAAACAACACTAACATTCTCAGTAGAATTTTTAATACATTGGTTTCGGCTATTAATCAAAGGAAGAAGTTTCCAAAATTCATAGTCATGGTGTTTGATGACGATTTCATGCATTACCTAGACTTTCTGGGTCAAGGTGTTGCTTCCATGTATGGATCCATGATTGAATGGAATGTTGAAAAATTTGCTGCTCTCAAGGAAGAACTATTCACTAAGATTTTGCCTATTAAAGCAAAGAAAGCTGGATATCCTCAAGTATATTGGGTGGCACCGCCGCATCATGGAAAGTTCATGGATAACAAGGCCAGATCTACTATGGTTAATTGCCTGGAACCTGTATTCAAGATGACAGAAGATTTTCGCCTGATTCGGATGAAAGAAATTTGGGACTACAAGGATGACAGGCTTGTCGATCAACATGGTCATATCACCTCCTTTGGGATGTCACAATATTGGCGCTGTATCAGTGCAGCAGTGGAATTCAATGCATCCAAAAGGGATATGTATCTAGCACATCAACTCCTAGATGGTACAAGGAACAAAAAACAGCCTCTTACAGCATCGAAACATCATTGCAGTGATCATGATGATTGAGACCCAAATCCGCGGGGACAGCAACATGCACAGATTTTTTAAACATCATAAGTCCGGTCGGGAAGGCCACAGGGCTGACCGCTACAAATTACCTCCACCCAGGCGCTACTAACTTTCATTCTGCTTTGGAGTGATAGCATTCTTGCTTACAACCTTTTAACTTTTATCATAGTATATTGTACAGTTATTGTTGTTTTCATGTAATTGTTGCACATATTTATAGTATAAAATTTTAAAGTTTAAAATGCAATGTTCATGACTCGAAGTCGAGTTGAAGCTAGCAATGTTTATTGTCCTCTGGTGGGACAGAAGCAATAGCAATGTGATATGGCTCTAAAGGCTAGAGCTGAAGACTGAAGACAGTGGAACTGACTTTAATAGCATTTTGGTTGTAACCAAGCATGTGATCTTGTGGCATAAGGGTAGCGCAGATGTTCAGTTACTCAGCTCCTAGTGGGGCCTGAGGGCAATTGTCGACAAGTCTGGTTTGGGCATGGCCCTGTACAATTCCTTATCTGCTTACACATGTTATTTTATTTTATGCTCATGTGTTTTAAATGTTTCAAAATAAACCCTATTTTCAATTTCATTTATTGTTCTGTATCTTTTGCTCGAGTAAAATTAATGATTCATGATGCATTAGGTATACATATTAATTGTGTAGTTAAAAATTGAGATTAGGTTTTAGGTGGTTCATATTGTTGACATATGGATTCTAACTGTTGCAGTTACCTTGAACCTACTACTTTTGTCAGCTCTAATTAGTCGAGTTTTCACGTAACACACAAAGTTGGCAATTCTGTAGTACATGTCTAATGGAAATAAATCGGAAATGATTACCAGCTGAATACATTTTAACGCAAATTTCCATTTGTCATTGTGCTTTGAAATAAAATAAATGTGGCTAATAAGAATATCTGTATTTAACTTTTTTTCAGATTTACACACTATAAAAATGCCAACATTCCCATCTTTGTGCATTACGGAAAAACTGGATTTGAAAGAATATATGAGTTGGGAATCTTGTGTTTGCTTCACAGTGTGCCACTCGACTATACCTGTCCAAAATAAGATTAAGGACTGGACATTCAGGAATGGTAGTGAACTCAAAACCAGTAACTAGTTTTGTTGTATTGACAACTCACCAACAATATAATGTGGCGCTCTTCTATTTGTGTTTCTATTTATTTTTATTAATTAAAACACTTAGATCTAACTTGTACGAGAGTAGAGCTTGCAGAAACATGCAACTTCCATTAATACATTTGACCTTGTGTTGTTCTCAAACATTCACTATTTTCATTAAGCACATGAAACCGTCGCCAATTTCAGATTCGAGTACATCTTCTGAAGGTAACTTTTTGATATCAAATTGCACTCCACAAGCTCGAATTCCATTAGCATCAGGATTCTCCATAATAATTCACAGGGGAAGCCGTTGCGATCGTTTAATTAGCAATACAAGAGGATTTGTTTGAACCAAGAAAACTCAATCACATCAAGCTCGGAGAATACTCGAAGTTTTACTCTAAATTTTAATGTTCAATTATCATTGCTTTAAAAGCTTTCTGTGTGTCTATCATATAATCAAATAACAAGATGTAAAATGATTACTTGCAAGAAGGTCTTTCAATATATTTTTTTCATCTGTGAAAAGTTATTTTTAGCCAATTGTTTAGCCGGGATTTGTTTCCCCGATGAATAATCTGTAGGTATCTAAAACCTTTTTGGATATACATACGTGTACTTGTTTTAGAAGCCTTGCCATTTGAGCCATAAATACTATTTGAGCCATAATTACTGATCAATAGGCGAATCAGTAACAGAACCAATCTTTTGTACCTCAAGGTAAAAATATAAGCAGTCTGGACTTTTTCGGCACTTCCAATTGCTCAAGCTCAATTACACAAAAAATGTTTAGTTCCAGGATAGTTTATAAGGATGAGGCTGGCTTTTACCAACAATTTCTATTGGAATGAACTTGTCGATTCTATTTCAGCACCTTAACTTCTTTGTTAATAAAAATGGAAACAATTTACTGTGTCAAGTAGCAGTCCCCTTTTGCACGTACTGTTCATGGATAACTTCACACCAAATAAAGACAGAAACTTCATCATTTGACATGCTTTGAAGAATTCAGTTACGTGAAAAAGCTCTTTCCTACGTGACGAGAAAACTGCGGGTTTCTTGTCAAAATTTACTTTTGACTTGAAACTGTTCCCTGTTTCCCGTGAGAACATAGTTAAACCTATTTACAGATGATAAATTCTAAGTGAAATTGAATATTGAAGTTCCAGCATCGTCTTTCGAGGAATAGTGACATGTCTTGTAAGTTGAGG
Organism: Haplosyllis leylae; assembly: GCA_038406175.1. NCBI lineage: Eukaryota > Metazoa > Annelida > Polychaeta > Phyllodocida > Syllidae > Haplosyllis > Haplosyllis leylae. The sequence continues at coordinate 1,294 of JBCAUG010597369.1, read as the reverse complement.
ACGGGATGTCACAGCTGTTAGCTCATTTGGCTTCTTCAAAATGGACCTAAATCTGGTATCATCATTGTTGTTCAAATATAGTTGTCCGGAATCTGGTTTGAAAGATAGAAACTTCACATTTTGTGGACAAGAAGACTCATTGATAACTTCAAACCAAATAAAGACAGAAATTTTAATTTTTATATGGATATAGAGTATCTCTGGATCCAAAAACATTACTAATTTGAGATTAGTTAGGTTAACCACTTTTTCCTGGGAGCTGTCTTTGTTTCATTAAAATTTGTTACATCTAAATTCCACTAAATTTTAGGAGAGAAGTCGTGGGAAAGATGAATATTCTCAAGGTATTAAGTAGATGATTACTAAGTACTTACTAAGTATTAATAAGAATTTCAAGTGAATAAATACTTACAAGAGAGTATTAATGAATCGATACTAAATATTTAGTCGTTTATTTTTTTCAATGGATAATGGTGAGTACAGTATTTGATACTTAGTCTTCAGCATTTGTTTACTTAGAACTAATTAATAGTGAATTAATTGAATTCTGTGTACTAGATATGATACCAGGTATTGATGAATAAGTGACATGGTCAAATTAGGTCGTGTCCATTGGACTTTTTTTGTCTGAAGTTGTCTGATTGGTGGCCAATATTCCTCTTTGTATCTGAACGAAGCCAATCTTGTGTTTACAGACAAGAATAATGAAGGTCTGATAGCCTTTTATTAATTGCAAGTATCATAGTATGCATTGGTCAGTCGATAAGACCAGGCTAAAACATACTGTTCAAGAGCGAACCAATTCTTGTGGGTGCCAAACAAATGAGTAATTTTATAAACCTGAATTTTCTGTTTATATTTGTCCAGGGATGAACTCCTGTCTCAGAAGAAAAAAAATTTGCGACAGAAATTTGTGGTCACAATGTAGAAAATTGATTACCATTTTTCCAACACTCAAGTGGGACACATATGTACAAATGCAGTCAAGTTGTCGATCTTATCCGAGACAATTTCCGTTTTCAATTTGATTCTGTACAATGATGTACTCTGAACAGCTAAGAAATAAAGTCATTTCAGATACTTTGTTGAAAATTTTGTCTGGTTGGTCCCACGTGAATTTGATTCTCTTCCTCCCACAAGAATTGGTTGGGGCTTATTATGATATATTTGTGGTTTCATATTGTGTTCCCGACCTTTCTTGTTATATCCGGATTCCAGAGTCTATTCAGAATTAGATTTAATAAATCTGTGTGAAAAGAAAGAAACTAGTTGTTGTTCAATTTTAAAAGTTTTA
>JBCAUG010597258.1:0-14326 GCA_038406175.1 Haplosyllis leylae | reverse complement strand
TAAAAAATTTGAAGAAAAAGTACCAGGAAAAGTGGGAGAATGCATATTTGACAGTTAAAAATGCAACAGCTTCCAGGGCCCTAAGGCGGGCCCTGAACCCCCGCCAATACACGCTCGCTTCGCTCGCCCGACTCCGCTGCGCGACGTCGGCAAAATCTCGGAAGAAATTTCCGGGGCCCCCCCCTTGACCAAATCCTGGATCCGCTACTGAGTTCAGGAAGGACTGGACACTGCTCCTGACCCAGTCTCCCCCCCCCATTGCACCATGATTTAGGAGAGTGCGGGCGGCATATCTCCTTCTAAAAAGGTTTTAATTTTTAGAAGTGATATGTTTTTGTAAGTATTCTATTTACTTGCCGTTCTCTCCCGTTCTCTTCCTTTTGGGTGAGATCTGGTGATAGACAACGCTAAAATAGCTGAAGTTTGTAAAATTAAATTACCATGAAGAGGCCACATGGGGTCAGCCAATAATTGAGTAACAGCAAATAACCTACATAGTGTCTTATGTCCTGCTATGCCTCATGTCCGTATCCCTAGGTACATGATTATTTCTCTAAGTTGAGTACACCATGCAATCTAGTAAGTGTTTCGAAACACATATAGTGTGTGCGGGCAGCTGTTGAAATACTGAGAGGGCATTCCTCGTGACAACTGGTAAATGGCGACAGTTTGTCGGCTTCTACCACAATACTTCATCACGAGATGTCCAGATGATTTAGAATTTTTGATAGTATGTAATTCAAGAAGAGGACTGTTTTGTTTCGGAACATTTTTTACCAAATTTTAGTAAAATTGTAAAAACAAAAGAAACAATACAGACCTCCAATCAGCATTACGAGGTATACCGACCACACCCCCCATCCCTAGTCTTCATGTTACCTTATTGATCATTCTAAACTGGACCTAGCCAGGTACGGGAGTCCTTTCTGACTGATCTTTCCTCTGGTCCTTCCTGTATGGGCCCTTCGGGGTGGGGGAGAATAGGGCACCACCAGCCTAGTTGGGCTACAAGGAGGGGAGGGGAGGGGAAGATGAGGTGTCCAAGTATCCGTGCCCAGCGTATGTAAGGATTGGGGGGGTAGGGGGTACCCCTAGCCTAGGTGGGCTTAGGAGAGGGACAGGGTAGGGCCAAAGTACTCCCAGCCCAGATGGGGTGGGGCAGGCAACCACCCCCCGAAACAGTATGACAAACACCAGTGAAATCATTACCTTCCCTCGTACTACGTAGTGGTCGGTAACTACATGGTTGCTAGTTTCTGTGTCCCAGTTCAGAAACTGAATATCACCATATGGACATCGGAACAAGTATCCAAAAATCTCCAAGTCATTTCTTAGTTCAATTCTCATTATGTTTAACAGATAAGTTGTAAGCAAGTAATCAACATAAGCGACATTGACATCTTAGTCTACATGGAAGCGTAGGTGGGTTAATCGTGTTAGATTAGTGATCGGACCCCAGACCAACCGTTATTAAATCCTTATCGTCGATCGCTTGAATCCAGATTTGCTTAACCTGAAAATAAAACTGTCCTTTGGAGACAAAGTAACTAATAGGTTACCGGGATTCTTTTTGTTTTACACAATGTCAAAATTTCACTTATTTCAAAATTATAGAAATTCAAGATAGTCTTTTAAACCTTGATTTTGGCACATTGGCACAAAACTTTAAAATAAGCAGTTAAACAATCTTGACCATTTATTAAACCTAAATTATGCACAGTTTATTTCAGGATTTGAACAAGAAGTTTGTGGATCAGTTTTGGAAATTTTGTTCTGTGGTATGAGAATGCTCAAGCTAACTTGAACTGACCATAACCATATAGGACCATCTCAATGTTTCATCACAGTAAACCGAGACCAGGTTAATCCCAAGAAACACTCTGTGAATGAAGAAGATATTTCACAACACAAATATGACCTCAGATGAGTTGTCACTGGGAGACACCTTTGATAAATGTTTCCTGTCAGGAAAAAAGATTTGGAAGAAAATATCCACAAGGCGATATGTAATGACATGGCTTGCAGAGGCAGTTTCATGTCGTGTGTAAACCACCTTAGAAATGTTTTGAGGACGCAAGAACAATAGAGCAATGTTACCATTCAGGCTAAAATAAAACATAAATTTCTCACAATTTCAATAAAATGAATTTGGCTTCCAGGGTTTTTTTAATAATTAATAATTTTTGAAGTGTTGAATGAACCTTCTCACTCGTTCTTGAAAAAACCTTGCATCACCAAAAATATTTGTCTACATCTGTCCTGAATACTAGAATCAACGTATGTAATTACAACTGTACCAGACTCCAAAGATTCATCAATAATGCCTATCGTCCGTAATGGGTTTTGGTGGCTTTTAGTATCCCTCTGGCAAACTCTGATCTCCTTTAATAGAGAGATTGTACTGGAACATTTGACTACAAATGTGGAGTGCAACCCCTCATGTCGTGACCTTAGAAAATTTCGGCGAAACCAGGGACTCGAGAAGGTAATTGACAGATATCTACACCACTGGGTTTACTTGAGGCAACTTATGTTCACACTCCATTGCCCCGTTTCGACATTTGACAAAATCAATTCCAGATGCAAGAATTCGCACAAATTCTACACAGATAATTGTTTTTTTACTTAGCTAAAGGTTTATGAAAAGTTATTTTGAAGATGTATGTTTTACGTTTAACACCAGATAAACCACAAAACGATTCAGTGTATTAACACATTGTTTTCAAAGGAATATTGTGGAAGTTTGTATTGTTTTCCACAATGTTTTTGCATTGATGAACCAAACTTACATGCTATTTATCTAAAAACAAGAATCAGCAAGCACTACAGGCCAGAGACTTCATAGGTTCTCCCAAGTTATTTAGTGCATCGGTGCTAACTAGGGTTTTCTCATATCGCATGCCAGAACCCTTTTATAACACAATCCAAACTAATTAAGTCTGGCAAGTACTCCTTGGCATGTTTTTGTGCGGGATACATGAGGCCATTGATTTTAAATACTGGTAAATTATGTGTGGATTAACAATTGAACGACCAGATGGTGGTACAACCTGCGATAGGAAGAAAAATTCGCTTTTTGCAGACTGCAAGAGACGCATAGCAAAGAATTGTCTACTGGACGCATCAACATCAAATGGGTCTCAGTTCTTTTCAGTTATTTTTTCCTACTGTGCTGAAGTCTTATTACTTGATACATGGGCAGCTTGGGTCCAGGTCTTGAGCAATGCGTGATCTCATAACATTCTCCCTGCCCTGTGTGTCAGCCACAAACTGAATTAACTTGTGACTTGTTCCTTCGTTATTACTTAGAGCTCGATAGGAATTGAATTACAGCTATTGCCTTAATGAACTAACGTTAGAAACTCTCTTTTAGGAGTCTTGGGCACTTTCTGTAAATAACTTAGGTTGTGAAAGTAGGTCACATGAATGTCAACGCACCATTTCGATGTTGATGGTCTTGACACTACTAATTATGGAAAGGTTCTGAGGAGTTTTCTTGCCATACACTTTCGTTTAGAATTCGTAAGCAGACTAGATTTACCACAAAGGTGGTAAAGCTTTATAGTTTACACCCATCCGATGTGTTTTATAGTCTATTCCATTTTTCTTCCAACTTCAGGGATTAGATCTAAACCTTAGCTATGAAAGCTGCAATCATTTCTGAACCAAAACAGAAAACAGCATTGTTTACCCAAAATAGTTTTGCTGAAACACATTTTCTTCCAGAAATCAGTCACAATTTTAAAATGTGGCAAAACATATCGTAAGACGAAAAGCCTCTTTTAAAACTGGAAAGTTCGCCCATCCTAGGTTGGATTGATAAAGTCCAACACCGCCTTTCTAGCAGTTAATCCATATTCTGCTGTGGCTTCTGTCCTAATTGAGGCAGACATGTAGTTCGTAGGTTCTCACCTCATGATGTATATCAGTCATTCCTTATAAAACACAAGCCAGAACCACATCAAGCAAACAAGATTTTCATATTATATCACATTACAGTATCTATCCATATATTTCTTCTCTGGAGCACATTGGCCAGAAAAAAACTTTGCTGCATTTGTATTATCTCTCTACTACCAAACAAGGACACAAGGATACAAAATAGTGAAAAACGAAAAACGAAAAATATTATGATTTTGTTTAGTGGTTCATGTGTTATAATAAATTTAGATAATGATATTTTTGCCTAGACAATAAGTATTTCCAGTATTCTACAAAATAAATATTACTTTTTAGGCGTGATAGAAAGAAAACTTGATGTGAAGTATGATATGTTCTGACAAATGTCGGCGATAGACACACACACAAAATAGAATGTCTTAGACCCTGTTATACCTTTCAAGTCATCCAGGTAAAAAAGGAGACATCTCAAATCTAAAAGGAATTGACATCATACGTCACAACAGCTTCATGTTTTCATGGTGACGAGCTATCTTGGGAAATCTCATATATTATTCCACACATCTTATCTAAATTGGGTAACACATGTCTAGAACAGCGAGTAACCGTTACTATTTATGGAAATATATGGGAGGCAGTGAATAGAAACTTGTAATGTTTACAGAACTTGCTGCATCGTCTTTTGATAAAAGTTTCTGCTGTTAATGTATATGCTGGCAGGTTTCTGTAACCTGTGTTGCTCTTCAGGGATTTTCATATAGCATAGTGTACAAACCATCAATAAAACGCTGGTACTCCTATTTCGAACTTTAAAGCTTTGAGTCTGATAATTTAATTTATTTCATTTTGATTCTGAGAACCAAAATATAGGTTATTTCTGGTTAATTTTTGACATCTGGCAACCTCTTTCAAGCAAATAGTTTGATTTTCAAGGTATTGAGGTAACAACTTATAGTGAGGAAACATCGTGAATCCGCTACTGTAAGTTCAAATATAAGTGAAGAATGATGTCGATCAATCGGTCAAAGTGCAGTATGTTATGTAATGAGATAACATTGCCTGAAAATCCCAAAAGATTTGACAGACTTTATCATATCAAGGAGTAATACTGGTTTCCTTATCGTATTATTATCTTACAATCACAAATAGAAAGTTACACGACGGCAATGGAGACAGCAAAATTGATTAATATGCGGCACAAAATCGAGTCAGCTGTTCACATGTAGTCTTGTCACTACTGGCCTAATGACAACTATTGCTTGATGTCGAATAGATAAATGCTATAATGCAAACAGGAAACATCTATAATAACATTAACCAGGGTCATACAGAGGTCATTATGAATGGCTCGTTAGTCTGTATCACATTGATAAGTCCTGTTGTCCCTCGAGATATCTGCAGGTCTTAAGATGGATTAAGTATTAAGTATTATCAATGCCTCATTAGACTGTGTTGCAACGGCGTACTGTCTAAATTAGACAGGATTGTAGGAGATATATTTGTAGAATGGTCTTTTGACCTTTATCTTCAAAGGTACATAAATGGACTATTTTGGCACGTACACACATGTTTATGCATGGAAATGGTAAATTTTATACAGAATTAGACGTGATGTCCGTTAAGAAAAGAAAACGTGCTTTGGATTGATTTTCATAAGTCCACGAAAATAATAGGCTTCGGACTGCTGTTTGCGATTTCTAGACACGACTTGAATTTATTGTGAGCAAAAAGCAAAAGAAAAAAGAGAAAAAAAAACTTTTGAGCACAATAACTGCATACTCGTTCTGGCCTCATTGTGCTTCTATATTTCAGCAACAAAGGAAGTTGTTCCACGAGGACTCTATTCATTTTCTTTCATCTCTGCTAATTAGTCTATGGCACAAATTTAGGAATTTAACATAGGAATGATAATTATTGAAACAATGCTAATCAGATACTCCAATTAAGAAGACACCTGAAGACTTACATCAATCGTAGTAAGAACGCAGCTTCACATGTGACACACACCGTGATCACTCTGGATGTTCTGGATGTTTCCCTGGAGTTGGTATTTACTCTGGAAACATTCGACGAACTCAACTCCTGCGGCAATTAATTATAGGTTACTACGAGGGGAGTAAAGTGTCTTGTAAATGGTTTTTATTAGTGTTGGGATTTATTTGAAGACACATATCACAAAAATATGGAATGACGTACAAGTTATATTATTGAGCTTGCAGGACTATCTTACAGATACAATACAAAAATGCAAATATCTTTCCCGATTCACGCTTTACAGACTACCGAAGTTTTTGTTTTGTTTCTGCCAGAGACAGACCGGCGGCGTACATTTGTTTGGAAAGTGTCAGTTAGATTGTCCTGGAAATGAATCCTTAAGACTTGGAACTTTAAATAATATCCATTCCCAAAATAGCCACATTGTGCAATTAGCGTACAATGGCGGTTTAGGAAATAGAGTCACCTTCGCTTCACAAGTAATTTCTTCCCAGGTGTAATTTGATATCCAACTTCAAAATAATACCCAGTTTAACCAAAACAGAGAAATCTTTGGCACATGAATTTGAAACAACTTGAGGCAATTGGAAGTTGTTTTGTTGTCTTTGTTTTCCAAGAATTCGTGCACCATCAACTGGTACTTGTTTGCATGAATTGCAAAACTCAGAAATTCAGTAGTTACAGTTATTGTATGTGTTAAAATGAGATGTCGGACCAGTCAAGAATTTGTAGTTATTTGAAATCAGGGAACATGCTATGATGAGAATACACAACAGATCGCGTGACAAACCTATTTTGGCTTATATTTCTATCACAATATCATTTGAAGATTATTTACCAACCAGGAAAGGGGGAAATTAATGGTGGTTTCCTGTACTTAATAAGACTCGTTGACAGCTATCATTGGCATGGTGTGTTTTATTGCAAATGTAAGATAAATGATGTGAAATATACTATCATATGCTAAAGGGTCCTTGCGTGGTAAAACTGTCTTTTGAATTTAGAACAGGGGGCATACCACTGCAATAAAACTTCTCCACTAGGCCGCGCAGAACTTTTTGTGCTTGAATATCACAAAAAACAAATGTGAAATTGAATGGCTACCAAGTTTGTCAAACTTCCTGTTTGGAGCAAAGATTCATTCCTCCTCTTCTTAATTTTCTTCATATTAAAAAAGATAATAAATATAAATGATAACGATTCTTTGAATCTTAAAAGAAAAGAAACAACAAACCTTGTAAAATATGTTAAATGTAGAAAGATAATTTTTTCCTATACATTGAGCTGGAGGAACTGAGATAAAATTCTACTCTGAGGATTATGACTTTTATTCTGGATGTGAAACCAGACCGTTTGTGAAAGAGTACACAATTACGGGTGACACTGAAGTTTGATTTCTTTGGTCAGTAGGTTCTAAGCTCGCAACATTACATTATTCCCTTTGATGTTATTCGATGGAATGGCTGGGATTAAGAGGAAATTGGTCAGATGCCACAAAACCTGGCAATACATGATATATATATGTGTACTACTGATTTAAATATGGTCATTGCTTCATCTCCAAATGCCTTCTTATAGTTCTCATAGGTGTTGATGGAAATTAAACTGTGATCAAATACTACACCAAAGTTACCATCTTCGCTTTAAAAGATAAATGTGTTGATAATCTACTTTATGAAAGACAGAAATTGGTATCTTAACAATGCAAAATGTTTCAATATATTCATATATTCACATCAAAATGGGAAACAGCTGCAGTGTAATAATTTGTTTTCTACACTAATAGCAGCAAGGAAGAAAAGATTTATATAGATTCCCATCTTATAGCAGGAACAAAACACCATTCTTGGTTACGACTAGATTTAAAACTTCAACCTCAATTTGGCGTATTGTGTCAGTTGCATTTAATTTTATTGATCGCTTAACGCACATCTACTTTAGCAGTTCCCAGCTTCAGCAAGAAATGAACAATTAGTTTACTAATTGTTGCGACAATGCTGCAAAGTAAATGAAACATTTGGAGGGTTTTACAGCCACTAGCAAGTAGGTCATCTTGTGTTAATGTGTGTTTCACGAAACTGCTAATTGCAACAAATGGCAACGTGAAGTTATCTTGTTATTTCATTTAAGCGTGAGAAATTAGTTCGGAAGCTATCAATTGAAACTGAAACAGACCTTTTCGTTTTCTTTTATTTTCTAGCTGACTAAGTAGACTTGCACAAAAGATACAGGCACGCGTTAGACGTTTTGTACCCCAAACCAAGAGTTTATATTAGTTATGTCCAATAACTTCAGATGAGTGTCCTTTTGAGAATGGACACTTGCCAGAAATTGTTTTCAATAGCATCGCATCACGTGGAATTCTTCAAATATTCCCTTGTTGTGCAACTTTAAGATATCCGAAAGAGAGAATTTTTGTCTGGCGAAGGAAACGTACTGCGATTTCTTTGTATTCCCTGGAGAGAAATAAATTCGACACGTGTGGCTGGGGACTGTCATCAGAGTGAAAGTCTTAAGGAAAAACCTCCCAAGAGTAAAAAGTCTGCCTAGGATGAATAATTCTTGATTTCATAGGTGGCAGCACCAGCTACTTCCTGCTATTTTTTATTGCACAAAATATTCAAGTGGCCCTGTGGTACAAATGGGTACAGTGTCTACAAAGATCAAGATGGTGAAGGTTCAAAGCAAATTGGAGGAATTTTTTTGATTTTCTGAAAAAAAATTAAAATGCCGCAATATGAATTTTTCACGAATTATTGTAAAACACTGAAAATGTCAGTAAAAGTAAGTTGCCAATTGAAAATTGTTCATCTGGGGTTGTACATCGGACTTTTCCTGTGGGAGATTTTTCCACTGGACTTCCTCTGTCGATGCTTATCGCAACCATATGTGTAGGATCTATCTTTTACCATGTAAATTGTTCTCCAGTTCTCCACTATGTATTTTCTTTTCTTTTCCACTATCTCATTTCATTCCAGGTAGCGAAAACAAAGTAAGGAAGCCAGAATTTCTTTCGAATGTTTTTTCTTCACACGGTTTCAAAAGCCAATGAATACGTCTTCTCATAGAAGCGGCAAAATTGCCCAAAAACATTCGTCTGAATAGAGTCTATTCATGCCTATGTGAAGAAAATGTGTGGAATCTGTGACTAACAAAATGAATGTTACGAGGGAAGAATAATTTTCTCTCGGGAAACATTGACATTGATCTGGAAGCGTCCCTCACTTGTCCCTTTTTGGATCTGGCCAAAGTTTAAAATGTAATGAGGTTTGTCTGTTAACTATTTCACAAGAAACCATCAGAGTGTTAAAATGACCATAGTCTATTGAGATAAAAAAGCAACAGATTTACCATTAACGCCAACACTAGTTTTACCGCTGTTACGTGTAAGCGATCGGCAGACAAAGGTTTGGAGGTTACCCCCGCACCAGTGTACTTTTCTAGCAATCTTGTTTCCATCTCTACAGTTTGAAAGAAACTGGGGTGGACTTTTCATGTAAAACAACTCAGAATTGATCGATGTCCTTTCACACGTTATATTTTGTACAATATGCCACATCAATGTACGTAACACACCGGGGAAAGATTATACAGATTTATCCGCTTAACAAAGACAGTATCACGCAGAATCGGTACTAGATTATTGATCAATGCCATAGATTAATAGTGAATAATCTGGATTTTCCTGTCTGTTTAAACGACCCTATTTAGTCGAGCAGGAATAGTCATTTAATCCACTAATTCCACAAGTTGCTGAGACTTAGAACTGTTTGTTGAGAATATTTGGCTTAAAATAAGCGATACAATCGTGATTGCGTGGGAGATAAAATAATCGGTGATGTGAACTATTTCTGTCACAAGGTACTTTTGAATAAATTATCTCCAGACAGTTTTAGACATTGGTAAAGACAAAAAAGCAGAAGATCCTGAAGATCACATTGAGAACATACCTCCTGTTTCTATTTCGATATTTTGCCAAAAAAAAATGGCAAAAATAGGTCACAGACACTGAAGTCTAATTTGCCTTTTCAAGTCTTTGTTTTGCAAACGAGTAAAATTGTGGGACGTAAACAGCACATGAAAAATAACAGATCTAAAACGGTAAGATGTAAATAAGCCGACGTGGTTCACTAACATGTCACAGCCTTCATATCCCTGCATTGAATTTACTCTGAATAGATCGTCTCTCTCCCTATTGTGCAATTCTGTCTGAAAAGCGGGTGAACTTAATCCCAAGAAACAGTCTGGAAATGAGATAGATACTTTACTACAGGAAGGAAGGATTTACCCAAGTGGTATGTCTGCATGTATTTGATAAATGTTTCTTAAGACCGGTTGTAACATTGAAAATGTTGTTTTGGGACATTAAGCTTGTTATCTGAATCTTTAGCCACAATGTTATTTTCTCATGTAGTTGAAGGAAAATAAAAAAAACTTTGCATACGAAGATTTGACAGTTTAATTATTCAGTCATCAATTCAAAATGTTCCAATTGGATAATTGTGAATGCCAAATATGCCACAATATTTCCGCGGTTCATTCATTCATAAATAAAAAACACCTCTCAATTGACTGTGATGTCTTCATTCTTGTTAGTTGACAATCGAATTCTCAAAAATTCTCCCAATTGTAAATTGAGTTCTAAAATATACATTCTAACTTTTAGAACACGACCTCCACAGTACACTAGGAAATTGCGGTTTATAATGTCAATGTAATGGGATTTCCGAAAACTTAGCGCGCGTAAACCGACAAGTCTTTATGAGAGTGTGTATCAAGTTACACCAAATCCTTCCAAGCCACGTGCGAATAACGTGACCTGAACTAATATATTGTAGACTTTATTGACAGAAAATTCCTCAAGCGTTTCAGAAAGGAACGAGACAGCAGATTTTGCATTCAATCACAAAAAATATCATCTGAAAGATGCTGAGCGGTAACGAACACAAAATAATTAACATTCTGAGAACAATTTACATCTCAAAACACGATACTCCTCAGAATTTGTAAAATACCAATTTTTTGAAGCAAGATCTTATATTTTACACCACAGAAATTTGGTTACTTCCCGTTCTTGTACTATATATTTAGGTCTAGATTCTGTGCAATCAATTCAAGGATTCCTGTTATTTAAAGTAGCCGTTTAATGGTTAGAGAATATTTTTAAATTCAGTTGCCTTCAGAAAAAATGCCCCTGACAGGAAAGGAAGTGGTAAACATGAAAACAAGTAAAAAGTACATTGAAATATCCAACATCGCTTTTTTAGGGTAGGGGTGGCAGAATTATTTGTGTTGTACATGGATGAGTCCCCTTTGAAATTGAATTGATTTTGTTCACAATCAAGATCGCCTGCTGTTTCACATTTGAAAGCGAAAAGTTAACATTCCCTTCGTTTCCTCGTTTAAAATGACAATAGCCTATCTGATCATTCACTTTTACATCATGCTGGTAAATGTTGCTGAGTACAACTTTGATAAAAGCAGTGTTATTGATGTTGGCAACTAGTTCATAATTTGAGCTTCTTCCCCTGAACTGGACAGTAATGTGAATAAACCTACTTTCAGTAGCCTTAAGGGTATTTCTTTCTTTGGTTTGCGCTGATTCTATTAGGTGTAGACAGTAAAACCGTGGTCAAAGATGCGTCATTATTATGCTTGAGGTGGACATCCTAGATGTGATTTAGTAGGGGAGTAAGAATTTTGGTTTGTACAGTTAGAATTTTTGTCGCATTAGCAAGGGGAAGGGTGGAAGCCTCAAAAATGTTCTTCACATGTTCTTCAAATTTTCAGTCAATTTTAGGTGCTTTACCAAGCAAAGGTTCATAGTCTATATTTGCACTTTTTTCCATTTTTTTGCTAGAAACCACACAAAATTTCCGGCTTCGTACCTTTTAAAACTTCTAGAGTTTAATCACGATTGCATAAGAAAGTCATCTCTGAGCAGATCACATGAGGCACAACGTAGCAAAAAGCTGTAAACATGATGTTTTACATTTATTGCAGCTGCATGTGTCCAGCATTTACCTTCACAGAAGGCTTTTAGTTAGTGCACTGCCTTTTCAAGAAGAAGCAGCCAATCATTACTAATGGAACTGTTCAGACTACTCTATGTCTTAAGTCAGTGTCAAATTCCCATGAATTCCTAAAACGAAACTTCTATTGCTCACCCACTTAAGTGTGGCTGACTTAAAAACACAGTGCAATGTAGGTTGAATCGAAACTAATTGCTGCAACGAATCAAATTAAAAACGTCCGTAAATCTAAAGTCATTTATTCAAAGCGCTTTTAAATTGAAGACTACGGTACTCGTGTGAATACTCATATTTACCGATGTACAATACATCCGGATATTTTCATAACATTTCTTTCTTAATGACGATAGAATAGATCTTTACAAGGTCTTCTTAGCAGAGTAAATGGCCTGTTTCTGTTCAAAGGGCCAAATGGTATTCTCGTCGCTACATCAGAGCATCGCTTCTCATTGCCTTGTGACACTTACCGAGGGGCAGACATCAAAATGTTATCAATCAGGATTTCAAATGACAAACTGGGGACTAACTCCGCATGAAGTATCTTCCTTCGGTTTTGGACGAAGCGAATCAATCATTTGGACTCAACTATCTAAATGCACTATCAGAATGATTCTCACTGAGTCTCTCAGCCAATTTATTGAACCAATGTACTGTGTGATATCTGTCTGTTTGACCAGTCATGTACGTGATTTATGATACAGTGCTCGTTTATTCCTTTTTGGGTTTACAGAGAATACTAATGAGCAAAATAACATTCCATGGTATTGGCGTTTTACGGCGTTCATCACGTTAAATAGTCGTATATCGTGATTATTTTCCTAATAAAATTCTGTTGAAATTGCAGATCTTTATTTACAGATAGTAGAGTAGATCATTACATTGCGTTATCGGTATCATGAAACTATTCATTCTAATTGGCCTAACCCACATTTGAGTGAATTTGAGGAAATTTCAAATAATTTGCTGTCCTGTCGTTTGTACAAAATTCTAATGAATCTTACATATGAATGACTTCTAATATTCTTTGAACCTAACAGAATAGAATACCACTACTCTGACCACACTTGGGCAGCTTTGAAATCGTAGACTTAATAGTTCCTCATTCTCTATTAAAAATCAACTGTTGTTGCTTTGTGATAATTTTTCATATGACAAAATTCTTCTGTTGTCATTTAGGTTTAAACATTTGGGACATTTCTGACAGGATTTGAGGTTAAACATCTCCATCTACTCGTATCGTAAATAACAAATGTCAGCAATACATCCCACACATCCCTCAATACATGAAACAATAATCGTCTTCTCAATTAGCTTCAGTAATGTTATCAGTTAATTCGTACTCCCATTACACGCACTGGGCTGAAATTTGTTTTTGAAGGTGTAATGTTCAAGGTTTCAACCACTTGTTCTAGCAAACGTCATGAAGATAGGGACAGTTTGTAAGTGTCCGGGTAGATTTGTGGCGGCTTTTACTGACCTCAAGAAAGCTTTGGCTGCAATAGTGGTCAGCAAGAAGTCAGCAACCTGTCACAGCATAGATGAATCTGAGAAATCCACTGTGCACAGGTGATGAAGCACACGATCAAAGAATCCGCTCTAGCTTTGAAACCTAGGGGCATACATCACCTGAAGTCCAAAACAAAGTTATACAATTGGCCTCATAAAAACGACATATGTCTTCCAAACACGTTTAAAAAATAAGCTGTAACATTTGATCGTTTCCACTTACTTTTTCAAGCAAAGTGGAACTCAAACTTATGCCACAGTGTGTAACAGGTGTGCCATACAGCTAAGCCACCCCACTTGGTTCAGTTGAGTATCCCAGCTATGTTCGGCTGAAATGTCATAAAATATCAGTGCGGAACAATCAATACCAACCATTCAGGGTAAAGAATTTGGCAGACTTTGCATTACCATATTTGAGCACCTCTGGTGATCATACTGACTAACTGTATTGAATGCATACATATGTTTACTTATGAATACCGGAATTGGATGGTAACATTGTATTTGAACAAGTGAGCAAAGTGAGACTGGACAAATGTTTGGTTTAAATATTAAAGGAAAAATATACCAGACAAAGTGAGGCAAAATATTTTGTACAAAGTTTAATAAGGTCATACATGGTCAATTCTGAGGAAACAAAACCTGGGGTCCGAGTTAGGAGGACAATCCCAGTTCCAGCAACATGCGCAGTAGATCTACGTCAATCTTAATACGAGATAATAGAAATACTTCTCTTTCTTAAGGCTAAATACTAATTAACCTGAAGATAAGTGTAACGGTGGGGACCACCGTTGGGTCTTTTTCTCTTAAAAATATTGTCTTTCTCGTCTTTCCGTGTGAACAAGGGTATTTTTAAGGCCATTAAAGATCCACCACCCTGTGGCATTTTGGGC
>JBCAUG010597147.1:0-14326 GCA_038406175.1 Haplosyllis leylae | reverse complement strand
TCAAAAGTTATAGCCTGAACAGACAGACAGACAGACCTGACTGAAATTATTACCTATCCGCATACGCGGATGGTAAAAATGTTTACGCTTGGTTCGGGACTTACTGTGTGTAAGTGCACTAATAAGGGTTTTTTCACACAGACAGGAAGCTAACGCGAATGCGAGAACTCTCTATTATGTTCACTGCATTTACACAATGTAAATAACACTTTAAAATTTTTGTCGTGGCCTTTGCATTTGGTTACGTTCTATGTAATAAGTAATTGAATAGTACATTGTGTCTGTACAAAGTTCGACCAATAAATGGTTAAAACCATTCAATACAATACAACGCAAAAGAGAGATTTAAGTCATGCCAGTTGAGCTGGATCTAACGTGCATCATTAGATGTTGACAAGTAACATAATTCTTGGAAGTACATGTGCTCGTTTTAACCAAATGCTCGTAGTAACCGAACTCTTTGTAAGCTAGACCTTATGTACATCATTGTACGTTTACGAGTAATTCTCAGCAGAAAATGAGCTCGTTTTACCGGGTGTTCGCAGTAACCGAATATTTTATTAGGGACCCAATGTACATCGGTGATCAGACGTTTACATTGAGATGAAACGACGATGTTTGATTTCCAACATTGTCTCCTGTACGTGTGAATCAGTGGTTTGGTATCTCACAGTACGTCGTCTGTAGAATAAAGGCATTGATGACTGAGGTGTCGAACAAATGGGCATAAGTACGACTTCTGGAGAAACGTCAAAACCTGTTTCTCTTAGAGTGTATTTACATTGACTCCGTGAGTGAATCCGATTGAATATCGGCACCGGGCGCGGTCGAAATATATTGAAAGTGGTGTTTACATTGACTTTCGTGAGAAAATGAAGAAAACGTCATTTTCGTAATGTTGTTTGCACCGTGTGAATATCCTTTAAATTTTAATGTCGCACAGAGCTATTTTTGATTTATTAAATTTACTTAAAAACGAACCGGAACAATGAAATCAAACACCGCCCATTATAAACCTGCGTTAGGGCCCATTCACATTGTTCGAAAGTGAACCTCTACACGACATCGCTTACAAGTAGGATTGTCAAGTGTTGATGTAAAGGCAATTTTAAAAATTATCCATTAAAGTTAATCTTCATATCTGAAGGATTGTCTCATCATGGCGATGAACAGAGAACTTTTTCTGAACTCTGGACTGATGTCAATAATTGCATGTTAGACACAAGTCGTACGTGTAACAGCTTTATTTTATGCCATTTATTGAAGTGGTTAAGCAGATGTAGAACTCAGGCAAATGAACCAAAGTAATTCGTAATGTGTAAATGCCATTTCATGGCTTTGTACTTCCAAGTAAGAGCAATCACAGACTGTTAGTGGGCACCAAGAGTTTTTTTTTTTTTAATCGGAGAAACTTTTATAAAAAGTTGAAGTCTTCAAAATGAAAGCCCTTAAAATCCTTGACGTGTCAGGCGCGAAAAACCTCAGCGCGGAAGTCGTGGATTTCGTTTGATTTTCCTGTGAAAAAAGACTAACTTAATAATAATGAGCTTGTAAAAAAAAAGGAAACGAAATATGAGGGGATCAAGCTTTCTTGACACACATCTTTTAATTTGTCTGTTGAAAAACACGACATGATGACATGATTTACCGTAAAAGGTAATAAAGGTCTGAAACTCGCTTGTACAGGTAATAACTCACCTGAAACAGGTAAATAACTTACCTGTGCAGGTGATAAGTCACCTGAAACAGTAAATAAGAAACCTGTGATGACACTGTAGCTGTCATGATTTTTGGACTCGAAACGATTTTTTCTTCTGGTTGAGACGTTTATTTGATTAAAAAAAGATGAGAAGAACTGTTAAAAAGCCATATTCAAACTGGTCCAAAACGGTGGCGTAAACGTCCTTGCCAATAAATTGGTTAATGGCCATTTCAATGGTATATTCATTTCGGATATATTTCATTTCGCGTTAGCTAAGTGTGACCGAACCCTGATACAGTGACGAGTTTAAAAAGTCAAATTTGCCTTCACACATCAAATAGAAATTCTATATCAGACGGTGACGAAATATTTTTGTGGTGATAAATGAATAGAAAACTATTTTAAGTAATTATAACTTCTATGTTTTCTAACATTGAGGAACTAGATTTCTATTGTAAAGTAGTCGTATAAATTACACAATGTATTACGTGGGAACGGAATCATTACCATTTATTAAGCACAAGTCTTTATGCAATATTCCCATATGTAGTTTATTTCCATTTAAGTTATATAACGTTGTCATGGTGAATTTATTGCCAGTTAATGAACGAGAATGTGCAAGGATCTGAAAATGATTTAATTTCGTACTCGATAGAATGGAAACGCAAATATTTATTAGTCCACCAGAGTATATGTTGGGAACTGTACTGTTAGTTGAATTCTTTTTTCCACGGTGTTTTGTAAAGTGGAAAATGACTTGACATTTCGGTAATTTTGCCCAGGTTCCCACAGTTGTTGTTATTTGTTGTTACCATTGGCGTTGTTGCTGTTGTTGGTGCTGTCAACGTAATCGGGGTTATTGCGCACTTCTAATTGGTTGTGTTTCTTGTTGTTGTTGCTTATTATGTCGTTACTGTTACGGACATATTTTTACTCATTGCGTACTTTTGATTTGTTGTCTCCTGTTGTTGTTGCTTATCAGGTTGTTACTGTTTTTGTTTTAAGCATTGTTTTACTCAATACGCTCTTCGGTCCGGTGTGGCCTGTTCTTTTTTGCCTTTTGTGCTACAATTGCTGCCTCTGCTGTTGTTTGTTCATAAGACACAACTGTTACAACTTTACACCGAAATGTTGCTAAACACGAATGAAAAAGTGATGATTATTGTTTGAAGTCTTGGCTGATGAGAGGAATATGTTAATTTCTGCCGTTACAAAGTGGACGTTTTTGGCAAATGTTGCGCATAACTCACAATCCAGTGGAGTTATTATTTGGCCTGTGGCAGCAAATGCTGTTGTACTCTCAAGAAGTGGAACCGCCGACCTCCGGAACAGATGCCAATAGCCGACAGGTGAAGCCATATTGTGGCTTTGAATAATACACATAGTAACTAGGAAGTGTTGTGAAAAAACGGTTGTTTCTTACGCTTGATTCACAACTAATTTGCGTATACGATGGACGAATTTGAGGGGTTTTTTCCACTCACATACTATTTGTAATGGAAAGGGCAAGATTCAGCAAAATTTTTACCTTCATACCACCACAGAAAATATCTCACCTTTTTCGGAAAAATCAAAAACCTCTCTTCCCGCATTGGAAGTCGGTCGGAATCGCTTGCAAGATTCGTGAAATGTGGAAGCAGACATTTGAATAGATTTGCTCCGAAATAGCATTTTAATGATTTAGGACAAAAGAGAAAAAAGACTAAAAATGGCCAGATGTACAGGGGATTAAAGTGCTAATTTTAACCTTTCACTGTCAGGTGTTGTAAAGTGTTAGTTGTGATGCTGGCACTGTGAGAAAATACCTTTAAGGTGTCACTACCCAAAAAAATTGAAACGAAAAAAACGTCGCAAAAACCGCATATGACTGAACACGGTGCGATCTCATGAAACGTGCATAGTTGAAATAGTTAAACCGTCACTCGGCATTTCCATCAATTATAAGCCTCGAAAACCACAAGTATACTACTTGCTTGGGACTTATTCACAGCCAGCGAAATTTCAACACGAACGCGAAATTGTGTCGATCTTCACCGTAACTTAGTGTGAATAACACAGCCTGCAACTACAAGAGGCGACGTCTTTTTTCGCATTCGATTTCTAAGGGTGAAGAGTCATTACATTCACAGAGAGCTTCGTGAAGCGATGTCGCTTTCGCTCAGTGTGTAAGTACTTTCACCCAGGACTTTTTTCTCTTTAGTCTTTTTTTAAATATTGAGATCCTCATTGCTTGGAATTGAATGGCAGAAAATAGATGCCTTTTTATGATGCAACTTACACACACTGCCTTGAGCTTTAATATCACACATGCCTGAGAATATACATTATATTATGAAGGAAACTATTTTCCGGCTAAATGATGATGATTTTTCCCAGGTATTTTGAGATGTGTATTACACATGTAAGCCCACAGGCTACGAACCTCTGTGTTGTGTTTACGTTCTGCTCTGAAAGGAAAACTTCTCAATATTTAAATATTGGTGCATACAATGTTGATAAGTCGAATAAAAGAGATCAAGCCCCTGTAATGTACGGGTGTCATTTTCAACTTCTTACTATGTTTGGAATCTGGCAAAAAAATTAACTATATTATTTCAGTATCAGGCGGTTCATGAACAAATTTTAAAAAAGCTTTGGTCAACATACGTCTTGGTACTGGATGTAGATGTGGCTACTTTCATTCGAATTTTTCACAAACAGACAGAGTTGGCAGTGTTGTTGGCATTATTGCAAACTTTGTATTCCCAGATAGTTGCAGTTTGCTTCTTTATTTACACCAACTGATGTTAATAAATACAAAATTAGAAATCAAGATGATTATTGCATTTCAAGGTTACATACTTTATTGAAGTAGCTAATTTTTAATGGCAGAGCTGAAACAATGTTGGCAATGTTGACATTCTTGTTTGTGAAAAACTCTTGCCCGACAGAGTGGCAGCAAGTCCTTTAGAAAATAGTTGCCTGCCAGTGGTGGATCCAGGGTTTCTCAGAGGAGGGTACTAACTTATTATTTGACCAATTCCTCCCCTCACCCTCAAAGAAAACGGATTGCAACTTTAAAAGGGGTTCAAAGGAACGGGGCGAACGTTCTCTACGCCCCGTTTAAACGTAACTGGTCCCCGAGAAGGACCACAACGGTCAATACCACAAAAAATTACATTGCGTCCTTGACCTAATTGGTGGTACATGCAAAATGACGTCATGGCAGCATTCTGTGTAAACAAATTCCAACAAATGAATGCAGCTTAAAGTGGGCCTGCTTATCATAAAACTGCCAAAGGCCCTTAACATTTTAACATCCCAAGATGTTAAGAATCTATCAACTCAACCACTAAGGTGACTAATGACCCACCAAAAATGCAAAGAAAAAATAGGAAATGGCAACTTTCTTTCCATTCTCCTACACTGGAAGTTTATTATTATTGTGATAATGATTGCTGTAATTCATAGGAAACCTATCTCTGCCAAGGTTTAAATAAGGATTTATTATTTTCCACAAATGCGTTTGCCAGTTGGCAGGTAATGGTGCGACTTTTAATCTTTATTATATTTTATTTGTGTCCTCAGGTTATCAATTTATTCTTCTGAATGGAGCAAGACGTAGAAATATGATGATATCACCCAGAAAGAAAACAAATAGGTTAATATACAAGCAAATGTCATGAGATACACGAAAGTATGTGCGACATTCCATAACTAGCAACATAGTTTCGTATGTCAGAAGACTTGGCAGCATTTTCGTCCATGGTATCTGAACTGTCACGGATGGACATTGTCATGATACGTGATCGCTTTGTTATGATCATGGAAGAAATTTTTCACCTTTTCCCAGCTACATGAGTTCATGTTCATATGGAAGATTTCAAGGAATTCAATTTTCACACTCAGAATTCGAGTCTGCTCACAGAAGGACAGTTGTTCCAAACGAATGTTCGGCGCATCTCCACAAAGCAAGAGGTCCCAATTTTGCACCTGTTGTGGAATTTGAGGTGTTGCAAATGTTAACACCTTCACACTTGACGTCAACGTCAAAATTTTTGTTGACATGTAAAATTGACGTTTATGCTGAGTGTGAACAGTATTATTGCATGGGATCTCAGAAAGGGTAACCATTTCGTGGTTTGGATCACGGATAATCCTTTCGCCACATAAACAGTCAGTGTGGTCAACCTTCACCTCAAGTGTTTAGTCAAACACGCGCAAATTTACACAGCAAAGTAACCGCTCGCAGCAGTGTAACGAAGACGCTGGTGTTACAGATGGGCAGATAACAACAGGTGTATCCAGGTAACTAAGAGATGATTGTTGCAGATGACGGCCACAGGTGTAACCAGGGAAACTGAACTGTGTTGTAACTATGAGATATTGTTTATGCAGATGGATAGATAGAAAGCACACACGGATCCAAGTTGCTAACCTAGCCATCATTTTTTGAATGACAGCAGAACTTACCTTGGATGGTTGACGTTCAGAATGTAACCATGAAAACACATTAACTAAGAAAAGATTAGAGCAGGTAGATAACAATAGATAAGGAGGATCCAGTGCTGAAAAAGGACAGGTACAATACCTGTGCTATTGTTTGGCCTGGATCTGGTATTTGAACTCCAGACAAATAGTTCTGCTTTTGTAAGGGTCTACCCACACCGAGCGAAAGCGAAAGAGAAAGCGAAAAAAGATTTATATGGATCTTTGATAATCGCTTCTGGACCCATTGGAGCGAAAGAGAAAGTGAAAATGAAATTTCTTGGATGGACTACATAGATTCATACCATGGTAACCCAGACCAAAAGCGAAAGCGAAAATCGTTTTCGCTTCCGCTTTCGCTGGTCTGGGTATACCTTAATGAATGAATTTTTGATGAATTGCGGATTTTTTCCATTTAAAGTTTATCTTTAATCATGTCAGGGAATGTGGCTTGTGGCGGGGATCTGGAGCCACTTAACGGTAATACATCCTGTGTTTGCTCAATTGCCCTTTCCTCATCTATTTTGTAAAACTCTTCTACACACCCCCCCCCCCCCCCCCCCGCGGGAAAACATTTGATCAAATAGAAGACGAAACACTTAAAAAGTTGCTCAAACAGCATTAACGGTAGAACGACTCTGAAGGAGCTCTCACGCCGATCTGATTGACGTGGCTAAACATCTCGGTAAACACAGGATTGAACGTTTATTGAGAGATTAGGATTACCGACTATTGATGGATTAACCTAATTGCACTCAGTACACGACGTTACGTCGAAACTCTAAACGACGTTTCCTGTTGTAAACGTCAGGATTCGTCGAGTCGTGAATTCTGATGCGACGAAATCCTTGTTTGTCAAATATTAAGTGACCGTTAAATACGCTATTTATTTATCTGATGAAAAGAAAAATATTTGAACAATTTATTTTCATTCTGCTTCGGAGAAAAGCAAAACATTAATGTAAAACATTCCAAAATCTTTTGCTTCTTCACCAGAATATGACGCAGAAAGTTTTTCAGACTTAGTTTCAGTTTCTTAACACACTAAATTAAATCAAAGAAATAAGACAGTTTCGTGCCAATGAAGGAAAATATTTTAAATCCGTTACCAGGCAACGGTAATCACGATAGCAGCTGTTGTAGTTGATATTAATCAAATTCGAGGTTTTCGTGACAACAAATTTGGAAGTGATTAAAACCAAGTCATTACCCGCGTAAAAACACCCGCGACAACTGTGAAAACCGCGACATGTTCCCAAAATAAAGAAATAAAATGCTGTGAAAGTTTCACGAGGTGGCTCGTTGGTGCGAAGGGTGCGAAGGTTGGTGCAAGGGGTGCGAAGGGTGCGAAGGTTGGTGCAAGGGGTGTGAAGGGTGCGATGTTGGGGTGAGGGGTGCAAAGGGTGTGAGGGGTGCAAAGGGTTGCAAAGGTTGGTGTGAAGGGTGTGAAGGTTGGTGCGAGGGGTGTGAAGGATGCGAAGGTTGGTGTGAGGGGTGCGAAGGGTGCGAAGGTTGGTGTGAGGGGTGTGAAGGCAATAATAAACTAGGTTTTTGGGTCCCCACCACACTAGGTCATAAAAACTTCGATTACAACATATAGTGGTTAGATGTCCCCACCACCTGCAAATAGAACCATCATCCCATGTATAGTCACTGAGCCGCAAAAGGCCTTCGTAGGTCCCCACCACGGGCCCAAAATTTTGGGGCAAAAACCATCAATCAACCACTAAGGTGACTCTAGCGAGCCACCAAAAAACCCAAATCCCAATTTTGCTCGGTTTGTTGATGAGTCCAAAAAAAACCACAAATCTCAATTTTGCCAGGTATGCGTTTTCTGAAATTTGTCCCTGAGTCCAAAAAATCCCAAATCCAAATTTGTGGTGGGGGTGGGTTTTCTGAAATTTGTTCTTGAGTCCAAATAACCCCAAATCCCAATTTTGCTGGGCAGTGGAGAGGGGTGATCGTGTTTTTCTGTGAGAAATTTGATGGCAATCTGGGGTACACTGCACAATTTTGATATTTTTCTCCTGCAAGTCATGGCTGTGTGCATCACAACCTTCTACCCAATTTGCTTGCTCTTAGAAGATTTATTCACATCATCAGACTGAAGGGTCTTCCCTTAGAATTGATCTTCTCCTTGACCTGGAGGCTTTCTCTTCTTCGTAGTGCTTCCTCCAAATGTCCATGTGATCTGAGTATCCTTTGCTTTGAAATTTTCTGGGGATACCAATGTTTTACACTGTTACACAACTAACTGTAGCTAAAGTTGGAAACTCAACACAATTAAGTCTGTATCACAACACTGGTGGTTACATTGTGATGAAGGAAACAATTGATTTATTCCCGGGCGTAAACCCTTCTGGCCTCGAGAACATCCAGCTTCTCAATAATCCTAAAAGTATTCTGAAATGTGCCGAAAGTTTACTAGAAAAACAGGTACGGAAGTAGATAGAGATGTTGATTTTTTCAGTTCCTGTCGTAGTACATTTTTCCTGAAAATAATGGGCGCTGAACCTTTCTGTGTGTCATCGGTTCCATGATTTGTCATCATGATGGGAAGTTTTCATTTTATTTTCTTTGTTTTTTAACCTGGTAGACCAGAAAGAAACCAAAAGTGTTGTTATGTTCCTATTCATACATCAACAGTAGATTCTATTTCTATTTGTCTTTGTTGTACAGAGCGAATATTGTATGAAATCATTGTTTCCATCCAGTTATGGTTGTTCTATTAGGTGTTCAGAATTCAATTTTTTCTTCAATATAATCCCATGTTGTATGTTTAACTTAAAGTATATTACACTAAAAAAAAGAGTTATTAATTTTCATTGCAGTGGTATAAGTTTGAGGTAAACTTAACCAGCTATGGATGATCCTGATGACCATGCCGCGGCCGTACAATTCGAATCAACATACGATGTGATGTTCTATGTGGGAAATCCTTCGAATGAAATCAAAACCTCTGACAGTTCGACTACCATGGAGTCGAATAATGTCACGACACACGAGAAAAGTCATCGTGAATCACGCAGTGTGAAAAAGAAGGAAATAAGACATACCTCAAGTAAATCAAAAATAAATGAAATAAGACAAAGTATGAGTGCATCAAAAATGTGTGAAACTATGTCGGTGGAAACCGAAGAAGTCAAAATGCAATCTAGTAAGGAGAAGGTTAGTGAGACTGTAACGTACAGTAATGGACCTAACACAGACAATGGCAGAGCTAGTGAAGATAGGAATACATCACCGCCTGCCTCAGTGTCAAATAGATCTAGTCGAAGCCCCAGAAGTCCTGCAAGTCCAACGACACTAAGCCCCCAAAGTCCAACACATTGGAGTATTAGTGCGAGAACTAGTCCGAGTGTATCAACTGGGTAAGTATTGCTTTTCGTCACTCATCCGGAAGCTAATCAGAGACAGAAGTCAAATTTCAATGCGCAATGTGTATTTTTCAGTGTTATTTTCATCGGCTTTTTAATGAAGGTGAAAACTTGTTTGAAGACCGATCCTCCTTTGATTTTAGTCACCAGTAAAAATCAAACAGACTATTGTTTGGAAATTTGGAAATGAGAGGTAACACCAAAACAGAAACGTATCCAATCTTTAACTTCAGTCCTAGTCCCCGAAGTTTGAGTCCGACTAGTCCTGGTAGCCCCGTGCAGATCAAAGTTACAAGTGAAGAGATCATGGAGGCGTATGCCAGACAAGAGAAGACTTTCCAAGAAGTCTTCCTCAACAAGGCATCACCCATGATGCTCAAGACTCCTCCCAGGAGGAGATCACCATCCCACAGGTGAGAAGCGAGCTCTCTTAATGATCAATGAAAATGATCAATGAAAAAAAAACACTTGTGCATTTTTTAATCGCGAATTCTCTGCGTAATGTGTTTGGCAATTATCAACTATTGATTAAACATGAGGTAATTATGATTTTTAGTCCATCTCGAAAGAACATGACTGTGGGCATAGATCACTTGGACAATTTAGTTCGCCTGATGGAACAACTCTCCTCCCTCAAAGAAGAAAACACAAATCTCCGTAAAAAGTGTGCTTACCTGGAAGATACTAAAACATTACTCAAGGTAAATCTCTTCGAAAGTAATAAACAACACACAACTTAAAAGCAGCATTTACAAATATGTTACTCAATTTTAAACCAAGCGTCAGACACTTAATTTTTTTCAATTATTTATTTTTATTTCAACAGGTGCAGAATGAAATGTTACTATTTCGCAAGGAATTGGTCCGCTCATTTAAACTCGCCAACAACAAACCTGTAAGAACCAGGAGTAAAAGGTTACAGAAAGGCCATCAGAACAGACCTCTGGATATGAGATCCATGTCTATTATCGAAAGAAGGTAGTTAGCTATCAATCAACATTGTAGTTGGGTACTCGAAAATCTAATTATTTTGGCTCATTATCAAAATTCTCAATTAATTTAATTCTTCAGATGTTTTTCATTCGTCCTGATGCATTCCTCAAAACTTTTATCCAAGATCTATTTGTAGAGGAAGCGACAGTTCGATAGACGACATCAGTTTACACAGTCGGGAACGATCCGGATCAGCTAAATTGAACCACCGAAGTCAGTCAGTCGGGTCAATCAATGTTCATGACAGCACCATCGATCTGGACATAGACATCAAAACCAAGCATGGTATCAATCAAAAATTACTGCATTAACTTCTAATATGCGGTTTGACAAAACTAAATTGAAGATGTCACTGGGGACCTCAATGCAAGTGGAATTCTAGTCTTATTATCTTAATATCTCTGCGCTGAACAATATGGATATCTACTGAAAACATTCGAGCTTTGATGATATATATTGGTTTTGTTTGCCCAGTTAGGCCTTTTATCCATTCAATCGCCTGCTCATAAAAGACCAAATTATACAAGCAATCAAAATGCCACAAAATAATGACAAAAGTCAAATGAACACATTTCTGATTTTTAGGTAAGCGCGGCCTCAGAGACAAGAGAAGAATAGAAACCGTCTTTTCTCGATCAACCATCACGTCGAAGTGGAACCGGGTGAAGAAAGTGTTCAGTGGCAAACCAGAGTCAAGTACCAAGTCAGAAACAACTTCCGTAACAGCAGAGCAGCTCGTCAGAGCAAACACAGTCAGGTAACTTAGGACACTGAAATAACCTTGGGCTGATTTTCGTTCATTAAGAAAGTTTCAGATTACATAAGAAAATGTTTAAAGTGAATGATTATACTGTATCACTATTTTACAGTAAGCAATCGTTAAAAGCGCAGAAGGAAGGAAGCATCGGGGGAAGCAGCTCACTAGAAAGCGCAGACAGTAAGATTAGACTTGGAGGAAGTTCAAGCACCTCCGGGGAGCATGTCCCTTCCAGTCCTAGTTCCCTGATGCAGGAAGCTAGCATACCCAGCTTTCAAGCAGACAGTCACAGCATACATGAAGAGATTGCAACCACTGAACAACGCGCCTTGGAGGCTGAGTGCCATGTTGTCAGCGCCAGCCGAGGTTCCAGGTCAGTTTTGCAATCAACAGTAATGTAAGACGTTTCCTTTTTTGCAGAACTTGCCAAAAAGGTAGTCTTAAATGTGAGAGAAACAATCGGTAACCATCACCTTCCTTGTTTCAATCTAAGCTCTGCAACCCATTCGCATTTCAGCTTTGGCAGTGATGAAAGTAACCACGACAAGACAACACTGACAACAAACACAAGCAACAAACAACTAAAAACACCCGCAAGGGACGAGGAGCGGAAGAATTTTCATCACTCGACTAGTTCACCGTCTCCTCAGTACCTGACCGTTGAGTCTCAAGCCTCACTGAGACCACGGCGACAGTCCACTCCAAATCCGCACATGACGTGGACAGCCGAAGATTTAGAACTTATCGAGAAGATAGAACTAGAACCACCGCGTTCACCTCGCATTGGCAGATCATCGAGTTTCAAAGCCACCAAGAGACAGAACTCTTTGGATGTGTCAACTCCAGGAGAAGGTAGTAAGGAACAAGAACTATTACGCTTGTATTCACAAGAGTACCCCGTGTCATAAAATCGACGGCTTTTTGTCAAAATGTGACCAATTTTGCGGATATTAAATGTTTATTCTCCATGGAATGAGATCTCAATTATGTCATTGTGGCAACTGCCGCTGCCACTAGGTGTATTCATGTATTGTAGGAGAAAGGGCTCGCACAAGAAGTCCCGATGTCAGGAAGTCAAACAGAACAGCCTGGGGTCGAGTTAAAGATATCATTCACACTCGAAAGGACAGTCTCAAGATGAAGAACAAGAGGAGCAACTCAGCTGGAGATATGTTGCCGGATGCGGCCGGATTCGAGGATTACTCACTGTGTTACGATTCTCCAAACAGTTCTGCTTCTCAGGTTGGTTGTTTCAGAAAGTTACTTACACATGGTGCACTTTCTCCCTGATATGATTTATTGCTTCAGAGTAGGAGAGAGAAAAACTACAAGTACGTTTGTTGTAAAGCTTAGGACCTGTTCAGACGGCGCGTCCGATTTTTTCTTTCCGATTCCGATTTTCTTTCTGATATCAGAAACAAATTGGTACAGCACCCATTGAGATTAGAAAGAAAATCGGAATCGGAATTGGAGCAGTATGAACACCTTCATATTACATACAACCCATAAAATCAGGCCGTAATAAGAGCATGTTCAGCAAGGTAAATAATCTGTCTTATTTCTCCTGTTAGCCTCCTTCTCCCAAGTCGGAAAGAAAGGGATCAATAAAACCATCCAGGAGTCCAAGGTCATCATCTCCCAGAAAGCGCAGGAACCAGAGTCCTGGAGCAGTAGAGTCACCGCCCCTAACCAACAGACAGGACAGCAGTGTCATCGGTGGCTCGCCGGTCAATGTCTCGGCACTCATGGGTAAATGCCAAAAACTCAATCTTTCCTAACATCTTCGTTTGCAAGGAATTCGCTTAGTTATAAACATATTTGTTCTGGCCCATAATCATACACTAAAGAAACCTGCTTGAGTGTGATCTGATTTTACTGAATGGGAACAAAACAAAAGATATAATCAGTAGTACTAGTTCGTACAAGTAGGGGGTAGGTGCAGAAGTTGCCCAGACAGGGAGAGAAAATACATCTACATTTCGCGGAAAATACCTGGTCCCAATGTCACCTACAAAGGTGCAAACAGTTGGTCTTTTTTCCACGGAGTAATTTGTAAACCATATATTTGCAGAGGACGAATAGTGTAAGTTAAAGCTCCTGGTAATTGTACAGATTGTATTGAGTTGCTTTGTTTACATTCTTTTTACTCATGAAAAGAGTGATTTTGGTTTCTTCCAAAGGTTACTGTGTTAGCGATAGGCCAGGTAAAATATACCTGAGCTAATCATTTAGCTATTGGGTACAGTATGACATATATTTCTTGCTACGAGATTACAACTCTGGTCTCTGGTATAAATCCATTTTAAATTTAAAAAAAGGTTCCACACAGTTTTAATGCCACTGCTGATAATCATGGGTAATGAAGGAACAGAGCAGCATATGAAATTAGCGGGATTCCAAAACATTCAACGTAACTATTTGCAGAAAAAGTAGCAGCACTTTTCAATAAAGTATCCTAATCAATGCCATACCAAATGGGTTAATTTTTGTTTAGTTTAGAAGATGATTTCGGTTCATATAACCTCAGCGAGTAGGGCAATGCTGAATTTTCTGCAGGTAGAGCTGTATAAGTGAAGCTGGAAAGGTTGTGTCGGTAGTGATAGGAGCCTTCGGCAAAACATTCCTCCAATTGTAAACATGATCAACAAAAACATGATACTTAAAAAAGAACATACAAGTACCAGTTCTTAATTCTCTTAATAAGATATCATTTTAAGTGTGTCCCAGACCAAGATAAACGAACGGATAGCTCCAAGGTGTTAAAAATAAGACTTTTCTGAAACTAGAAAGAACAAAGAAAATGATAACTTTATTTTAAAGAATGATGAAAACTCTTTATCTTTTTCATTCCCTACCTCATTTACCCTATGTCATTTACATTTGTATCATAACAATTGTACTTCCTGAGAAGATACTTCACTGAATCCGGGTCCATGTCTGCGGTTCGTTTGGATTTTAACATCAAAATCGGATATTTACCGCTAGCATCCGAAGGATGGGGGAAGGTATTAGTTTGAGTCATGTTTGTCA
>JBCAUG010597146.1:0-28962 GCA_038406175.1 Haplosyllis leylae | reverse complement strand
CTTTTTGACACATTTAACTTAAACCACCTCAGCCCGTCACAGGGCTATTTTTATCATTAACATTCACGGACACTGAACGTCGACGAATTCTCAAGAATCCCTAAGTGTCAGTATCCTTTGACGTTTTCGTGTTCCATTTCTACTTGAACCCTCAGTTTAATGAAGGAACATATTGCTTGGCCTAGTTGTATGGAAGACCAACGAACCCAGACCAAAAGGGACAATATAGTGGGAAGCATCAAATGCAAAACTAACAAATAAGATCGAAACAAATCACTAAAATTCAAGCTCTTTTTGCCACTACATAACCACACTTGTGTTTTAATCAATTTACAGACAAGGCCTTTTTATTACAAGTCTCAAGTTCCTTCACCTCATTGTACAAAAAGTTAAGTCTAATTCAATAGGCTACACTTTTGACCTAAGTTTTCGATTGTATAGGAAATTGATGATACGATATTCTTTCCGTCATGTGTCCAAAGGTTGCAAACTTGTTGCACTTAGTGCATGGTCTTTCGTGAATGCGCCTCTGCCAAATTTGGGCTTGCAAGAATCATAGATGGGAACAGACCATATATTTTGCATCCCATTTTGCTAAATTGCCAATTTCAAAATTGATTCTCAGTAGCCTAAACAGATACTAAAGACCCACGACACCAGGACGATCCCAGTTTGTGTGCATTGTTAGTTTTTGACTCGAAAGAAAACAGATGGTGTTTAACGACTGTTTAAATGGTTAAACTTGAAGTTTCTTTGGAGAACTGCCATCTCAACGAACCGATACTTGCGGCTTTTGTTTGGCTTAGTTTTGTCCAAGATGAACGAAAGGAGCCCTCTACATTCTTTGGTTTTGTTACAGATTTTGAAAAAGTCCAGATCATGGTCATGGACTTAATGGATGTAATAAATTTGAACTCTTGTAAATTTTAACTTTGAATTGGAAAAAATGTATCATTTAGATTTGTTCATTTGAAATTGGGTTTAAAGGTGGTTAAATTACATGATGAATGATTTATCATATTTGGACCATGAAGCCTAAGAAGATCAATATTTGCGATATTGCAATTATTGGAAGAAGCGTTTTCCTGGGCGAGAACAAAGTGACTGAACGCCTTTCAGCTATAAGCGTTAAGCCCTGTTGATCTGAAAATGAGGAAATCAAGTTTTTTTTCTCATATTTCCTTAAAAGAAATAAACCTACATGGATAGAAACGAAACACAGCAGTTTTTCCGCTGGTTGAGTCAGTTTAGAATGAGACCAAAGTACACGCCTCACAGCTTGTGTTAATCGAGAAACACGTGTCATACGATGCAACCCATGTATAAAAACAGCAACCAAATATGGCACTGGTGGAAAAAGATTACCTAAAAGGACTGGGCAGATTAGGTTAAACTAAATCATGATGTTGTGAGCAATTTGCGATTTTCTAATATTGTTGCGGTTGACTGACAGACGTTTTTATCAAGATAAGCTTTTGTCAGAGTAATATGCCTCACCAATGTCAATATTTTCGCTGCCTTGTATTTTAACAACAGAAATGTTTTATCGTTTCTTTTCTGGCGGTTGCCATTTTGTACTTACAGATTGTATCGTAATTGTTGTCATCCAACAAAGAATACCTAATAATACACAAGCACGATATGATCAATTTGTCTGACATAAAGAATTTAAAATCTAAGAAATGATATATTGTACCCAAGATCTTTAGCGCATGCTCAACACAGAAGTAAAATTTTTCGTTTAAAACAAAAGTTTACGCTTCAGAATGTGCGTTTTTTACATGAGGAATTTGCCAAAGTCCTCTTCTGAGCAAAGTAGAATATGTATCTTGAGGCTCTCCTGAATCCCTTTTGGACAATATAATATTACGTTTTCTGACACTAAAAATTAGGTCTCAAAATTTTCCTTGAATTAATTTTGCATAAGATTTTCAAGAAATTGTACAAGTGTTACGGAAGTATATTTCCCAACCTAAAAGTGCATTGTTAGGTCAATGCTTCATTTTAAATTTCATAATCTTATTTTTTTCAATTTACGCAGATGATGAGCGAGGATTTGGTTTTGTACGTGTCACGACAGGAGACGAACTGAGTAAAAGAGCCAAGTTCGTATTCGTGATGTGGGTTGGAGCGAACGTTAGCGCACTCAAGAGAGCCAAGATGAGCACAGACAAAGCTGTTCTTAAACAAGTCATACAGGTAATTTTTACCGACCACGTACGTAGTACGAGTAAAGGTAATGTTTTCACAGGTATTTGTCTGTCCACGGGGGGGGGAGGGGGGGGAGGTAGGATACGTACCTTGACCATGGTGGGTGGCCACCATGACCAAGTGACCCTACCCTCCCCATGCTCCCCTCTCCCCCTGGCTAGGTTTGGTTTGGCCAGAGGGAGAGGTGTACCCTGATCAGGTGTCCTACCCACTCATTAACACCCCCCCCCCCAGCCCCCTCCCAGCTAGTTCTGGTATAGCATGGTAAAGATTTGGGGCCATAGTCAGTATTGCCTCGTAATGTTAATGGCAGGCTGTCTTGTTACATAAGAATTATACTAATTCATAAGACCTCGATGATAAAGTTTCAAATATGAGTTGTGTAATGGATTTAATGGTAATTTGGTGTAATGGGAGTATAAAATTCTTCAAATATTTGGAAATGTTCGAACTGATTTGTTTCAAAAGATCGAGAAAATTCCCATTTGAGCCTTTCCAATTAAATTTATAATTTCGTTGAATTGACTCAACTGAATATGCTTCAGCTCAACTTACCTTGCAATCGTGAAATTTTAATTTACACAGTGAATTACATTTAAGAATTACCTTTTCACTCATTGTTTGTTACTTTTTCAGAATTTTGCCGTTGAAATCAGAGCCGACGATCTCAGTGAATTGGACTATGAAACTGTAAAATCCGAAGTAGAAAAAGCCGGTGGAGCCAATTATGGAACTGGAACACGGGAATAATTATGCTTAGTTTTAGCTCATTTAATCGCACATTTCAATGTTTAAATTGACGATACTTGCCAATGGAGTTTATACAAATAAACCTCTTGGAGCAATTAGAGATTTTCCGAAATATGATTTGTTTTTGGTTTGATTTAATTATGCTTATTTTTATGGACTTTCCTGGGACATTTTCCGTTGACTACGACAACATAAATTTTAAAATAATCTGAACCTTCTGCATTTCAACCAGAAAATGTCACTTGAATTTTAAACTTTCACATACAATATGTTCAAAATTTACACAAATGATTTCCAAACAAGGCAAAACAAATCAAATTATATTTCAGAAAATATCCATTATCAGTGCATGAAGTACTTAATTACCAGAATTCCATCCGGTTTTTGTGAGTCTTATGTTTCTACAAAAGTGGCCATTCTGGCAGCAGTTTTGGACACGGGATCTCTTTGCATGGAGGAAGATGTGGAGCCAGTGACATTGTTAATGTTTGTAAATTTTGATGGACAATCTAGTAATATAGATTTTGAAATATCTGTTCAGGATCAGAAAAAAAAGTTATTGATGTATAAATGTGATGCACAAATTTATAAAAAAAATTATTCTGTTTTTTTTTTAAATTTTTAATAGAAGGAAATAAAATGTAAATTTTTTGAGAACACAAATAAAAGCTGAATAATTTCTTACAATCTTTCATTTTGTTTTATTAACAATATTTGTCATAACTTGCATCAAAACAATGAACACATTTGAATCTTAGGGAGACCAATATATGCCGTTTTACTTTTAAATCATTCAGTTTTATTATACTGAAAAGATTTAAAAAGGAAAGAATCAATTCAACAAATGTCTCATCAGGACATTTTTTGGATTAAATAAAATAAACAGTTTGGAGATGCACAAGTAATTCTTTTCACAATTTTGTAAAATTATTGACAGTAAGGAAACGTTACAAAATACAGACGTTGCCAGTAAACTGCATAAATCTGGGTACGATCGCAATAACATTTCCTCTCGTAACGTAACTATCACTTACATTGGCATTTGAGAATAATAATTAGTTGAAATTACTGGTTGTTCCATAACAAATTTGTTTAAAAAAACTGCAAAGCTCGTCTTTTCTCTTCATCAATGATATCTTTCAACAGTAACAACAAAGAGAAGCTCTGTCATGAAAAAGGCGTTCGAGTTTTCCCGTATCACACAAAGTTGGCAATGTTGTCAATTTTGTATTACAGGCTTAATTTATGTGATTTCAATGTATTGAATTCAATTAATTTAGATTAAACTCAATTGCATTGGACTAAAAAATGCAAATTAAATTGTATTGGTAACTAATTTAAACACATTGGAGACCATTTCAATTCAAATAAATTTGCGTACATTGCGAATTCATTTCAATTAGTCAAATCCTTTTAAATTCACAATGTACTCAAATGTATTTGAATTGAAATGAATTATTCTAATCCTTTTAAATTTGAAAGCCAATTAATTGCTATTAGATTTTCTATGACTCATTTAGCTTAACTCAATTCAACTGAACGGTATGACTTGAAATATTTTCTCCGAAGTTCTCAAATTTTATGACATTTAGTAAATTGCTCCGTGAAATCGGTGAATTATTGACTTTGTGTACCATTTCTGTTAATATTTTGCAATAAATTCTTTCTAAACTTTCTTTTTAAGTACTTCTTTTCAATATTCATTTTTAATGAAGGCATTTTGATGCGTAATTTATTCCATTTATCGATGTCTCCGAATTGATAATTGCAAACAAGTTTTTCTCAGATGAACTAAATATTTATTGTTTTGTTTCAATTCCATTTCTGAACATTTTCCAAGGAACTGAAAAATTAAATCGACAACTATGATTATGGAGATGGCAGATCTGGCAGTTCATCCGAATCAAGCATATCTGTCATTATTGCAGATACTTCGGGATCAGCTAGTTGGTTTTGGTACAGCTCACCCAAATCAGCCGGTCTGGTTTCATCCGATTCAGTCTCATCTGGAAAATTTAATCTGAAAATAGTTATTCAAATTTCAACAGTTAGAAATATGTTACAGCATTATTCTCATAAACATTATTTACTTCTATATCGCTAAAATTGTCGACCTTCGCCCCTACATACCATTTGGGGACTCAGGCTGGACTGTAATTTACATTTCTTTTTAAATTTCATGGAACAGACGAACAAAATAGAAACCAGTGAATAATTAAGTTATGAAGACTTCAGCTTCACAATGATGACAACAATCAGTCACCTCTGACTGACAGTCCTGCAAGTTCAGGCTTAACATTTAAATGTCAGCTTATCAGGACAAAATATTTTTACTACATTTCAATGCATCGAGTGAAATCGAAGTGGAGAATTTACAATAAACTATACTGAAATATTTCTCATGCATTCACTTGGTTTGCTTATTAAAAAAATACAAGTGAAACCTAAATGACCTTACTGTGTACTGCTGCGGTCAATACGAACAAATATGTTCATCATAAATCGTAGTAGGTCAAATACATTACAATATATTGAAAATGTTACCAGAATTTGATGCTGGTGGTGACTTCAGTTCTCTTCTGATATCGTCTTCAAACTTGGACAAGTTCAAATTCTTCTTCTCTGCTGAAGCACAAATGTAAGCAGTCTGCTCAATGACACTCTTCTGCACCACTTCGGAGCATTTTCTGATAGACTCCATCATTTCATCCTCCGATGGCTTTTTCCTATTTGAGAGCAGACATTAAAAACCAAATTTATTCACTTATGCAACACTATATTGCTGGTCATATTAAAGCAAACAGAATTGAACTTGTATTCCTGGTTATCATTACTGTTGGCAATTTTAACATCATTTACAAAAGTCACGTATTCTTCTGAAATGAGTATTTCCTTATTGGCATTCGTTGACTTTTAAAAAAACCTCATTTGGTATGAATGACATTATTGACTAAAAAGGTATTTACTTAGCCTTGTCATTGTAAGAGGCAAGAATCTTGGAAATCTGCTTTTCTTCGTCATCTTCGGAGCTGTCATCTATATCATCGGATCTGAAAAAAATTCAATAGTTATAATTCATTTCCTTTGCACATTATCCCATGTAAAAACAGAACATTTTCACTACTTGAGTCACATTGCTATTTAGGTCTTATGAGAACATTTAACAATTCTAAATAAGGCACATTTCATAAATAAAATAATGACCTCTCTTTCTTCTTCTTCATAACCTTGTCAAATCTGCAAGAATAGTAAAGAAAATAATTACCAATGCATTCACAGGCTGGGTAATTTGGTGTTGTGACACAGACCTGTTCTCATTTGAATGTCGTGACAAAAATGTAAAATGCCCATTTGTAGCAATCCCTTGCAACTAAAATCTACTGGGTCTCCTAAATTTACAAGTAAAGCTTAGTGTAGTCATAAGACCAAGAGGCAGGTCTTAGACGCTCCATACTAAAACTTTAAACGTCACTCAGGGTTGAGGCACAGAATCCTTTGGTGTGTTCCTTGGGTATATTATGGACCATCCGTTGCCTTAAATTATCATTCTTACTTGGATTTACATGAAAATTACAACACATATCATTACTTACTGCTCAGCAGCTGTCAATTTCCTTTTCAAATTCTGAGCCACAACCGGTCGAGATGTCGAAGGCTCTTCCATCATCTTTCTTCTGTAAATTTAACTTTACAATTACTTTTTACCTAATATGCTAATTTAAAAATAACTAAAATAATATCTTAAATGTATTTATACCCAGATTCACGACTGTATGTCTTAGGCTTGGTCACATCTTCTTCCATGCTGCTGTTATGTGATATATTTTCACATTTTTCGTTCTCCTCGTGCCAGTCAGAATCATTGTAGTATCTGTCAGGAACAAGAAAATTTGCACATAACAATATTATTGAACACACAGACAATGAACCGTAACATAAATTCAAACATCACCTCTTCCATTCAACATCATCCTCACTGTTCTCGTCTTCAGACTCGTCTATTTCACTCATGATTACATCTGAAATGAAAAGTATGTGACAAATGGAAATTAAGTAATTTCTCAATTTCATTCAGCACCTTTTGATTACGAATATTTCAAATAAGTCATTGTCCACTTACCTCCAGATTCAAGTTTAATGTAGTCTTTGAAGAAATGCTTAGGAGACTTCTCCTTGACAAGTACTTGCTTTGATGTTTCATCCGATTCTCCATCAGATTCAATCGATGTTACTTTGGCCGAAACAGTTTTGCCATCTAAAAAAATCCAAAATTTCCAGTAAATTCCACGGGAAATCGTCAGCTGAAAGAAGGAGTGCGACAGAATTGTCTGTTCATTTTACCATCACATTTAATTTCACATTTGGACGGAATTATGAACAGCAAGGAAAAGCTTTCACTTACCCTTTCTCGATTCACACTTCTTCTTTGGACTTGTTTCAGTGGGTTCTTTCACATCTGAAGGCAATTCAAATAGAATAAAAGTTATAAATTCTACTTTGCACATAAAATAACTAAATTTTTAATAAGTTTTACGGAAAACAAAAACTTGCAGATATAGCCTTCTTCTTAGGAATTTGGATTGCCATCTTCGGAGCCTTCTCTACTTGCATCTTCTTCACGTCATCTTCAAAAAATCGTACATCATACAAGTCATGCAATTAATACTTAATAAATTACACTTATATTTGCATTTGTACAGATAGTTATTTGTAGAGTTGACATCTTTCTACTGAAAAAGATTCACTTACTGTCACAGTTGATTCCACGTTTTTGGGCAACCCTCCTGAAAAACAAATTGAATACATCTTCACAGCTTGGCCACAGTGAACTGACCGAGATTTTTTCCGCGTCCGATATCGGAAACAAATGGCTTGGTAACCCATTCATAAATCAGTCAGTTCAGTGTGGACACTTCTGCATATTTTTATGTAAGCCAAATTTATCGGAAACAAAATTGGACTCGGAAAGAATCTCGGTCAGTTCAGTGTGGCCAAGCCCTTAGAAAGTGTCACATTACTAGCTCCATTGCATACACGCAGCACATTGTAAATTAACCTACTGCATCTCGGAAGATATCTTCTTCTCAGTCTTCTTGCTGTGCTTCAAATTACATCTCAACTGATCAACAGACATATTTCCCAAATCTTTTGCATGAACAGTATCGACTTTTTTCAACTTAGCGAAAGCTCTCCTGTACAATAAAAACTTCATACAATTCTCAGAAGGAAGAATTTACAGAAATGAAACATATCTTAATAGTTAAAAATTCTTACTGGTAATTACGCCTGATGTTCGAAATACGATTCTTGATATGATTCCTGACTTTCTCATTGTAACCAAACACAGCTTCCCTGTACATCATCTTCAAATTTTCAGGAATCTCCTCAGCATCTCTTATGGTATAGTAAATCTTCTCAGCAGATACATCGGTGCTGTTACAAATCTCCAAGCTCTCTTCAAAACCTTGCTCTTCCAATTTAAAAGTGGCATAGCGGTCACGCAAAATTTCCTCCCAATCAATTTTACTTGCCATTTCATAGTTCTTCTTGCCACGTCAAAGATCAAAAGAAAGTGATGAGCAAAAACTTTCCATTTATAGTGGTCGAGCTCTGACTACACATGACTAGAAACTACCTTTCTATTGGTCAGTTTCATCTAAATGAATTGCATTTGAAACCCAATCAAGGATATCGTTAAGGAACTTCATGTCTCATCTACTTCTAAATCATTTGATTTTCACACCTACTTACGTGTAACTTACACGTCATCGAAAGCAAAAGTGTTCACATTTTCCTCCGTGTCATCATGGCTATTTAATCTTAAAGAACTACACTTTACACTTTAATGAATTCAATTAATATCAATGGAAATTGAAAATATTCTGTACATTGTTGTACATTATATTTTGACGGAAATCTTACATGTGCATGTAAACATGTTGTACTCCAACTAGGCAGATAAAACTTTACGTAATTCAGAAAATATCATTTTCCTCCTATTAAACAGTGCAGCTACAATGTTCAAAATTAGTGGACCATTGAATCTTCGATGACGATATCTCACTGAACTCACACATTTGTATGAAAATTTCAAAGTGCCAAAAACTCATTCTATGTCTGAACGTCTTCTGTGGAATGACCCGAGTACCAATCATATTGAGAGAAGAAAAATACTATGATTTACAATAACATTTTAATTTCCAATAGTACTGTATAGCTTTGTTAGTTAATCAGATTTTTTATCATCTAAATGTACACAATTTGGATGTGTGTACATACCTTCTAATTTGAGCAGGCAAATTGTTTCTGTTGTTCCTTGTCATTATGAGTAATGGACGTCTCCTTGGAAAACCTTGATCAGCCATAATATGTAAGCCATTGGGAAGAACTGGTAGAAATACATGTCTAAAACAAGAAAGTCCTGCTGTGTGAACACAAGAGGCATACCCCCTGCTGTGTAGCCGAGTTGTATGGGGGTGGGGTACTCACCCTGACTTGTAAATTGACTTCTATGGGGGGGTATTCAACCTGACTTGTACTGGGGGACAGTTGTCAGCTTCAGTTCCCCCCCCCCCCCGGCTGTGACTGAGTAAACCCCTCCCCACCCACCTGGGACTGAGTAGATGCTGCCCTGGCTGGGATTGAGTACCACCCCCCCCCCCCAGCTGGGACTCAGTACCCCCACGGCTGTGACTAATTACCCCCCAGCTGAGACTGAATACCCCCCTGTCAGCTGGGACTTAGTACTCCCCCCAGCTGAGACTGAGTAACCCCCCCCCCCTTGGATTGAGTGGCTCCCAGCTGGGACTGATTACACCCCCTGCCTGGGACTGAGTACCCCTCCCTGAATGTGACTGAGTACCCCCATTTCTGGGAGTGAGTACCCCGCCCCCCAGCTGGGACTGAGTACCCCACCCCCCACGGCTGGGACTCAGTACAAACTCCCCTGTGAACTGACAAACATGACTCAAACTATTACCTTCCCCATCCTTCGGATGCGGGCTGTA
The DNA here is from genome assembly GCA_038406175.1 of Haplosyllis leylae. Classification (NCBI taxonomy): domain Eukaryota; kingdom Metazoa; phylum Annelida; class Polychaeta; order Phyllodocida; family Syllidae; genus Haplosyllis; species Haplosyllis leylae. Next base: position 18,994 of record JBCAUG010597146.1, on the reverse strand, counting down.
AGAATGTTTTGTACAAATCCAATTTACTTTAATATTACTGAATCAAAAAATGTGAGACACACTATGCAAGAAATACAGACTGACGTCGTAATGAATCACCGTACAAGGCATGCACTGTCTCCAAAAACACCAATTTTTGTACTTTTCTTTCTGTCATATGAGTTTTGAAAATATGTTACTCTTCCTAGCAGAGGGTGTCTAACTTGACAAATACTTTTCTCTCTAAAAGGACCTTAATAACACAAGACTTTGTAATCATGAGCCCTACACATTTGTCATCGAGTTTACCTGTAACATGTTCTGTCATTCAAATGGCCAAAGAAGCCACTTCTAGAGTATACTATCCTTCCTTTTACATCTGTAATAACTAACCAGTTCCAGAACCAACAATGCCTATCTCCATGATAGTACAATGCCTGAATTGGACCTGTTGAAATTCATAAAAAAGTAATGAAAAAGGAAGAAAATTGTCAGTGGCATTTAATACCCAAAAATATAAAGTTTACCTACTTACCTTTGGGCTTACTTATTTTGAATGGAGTACAGTCAATAATTGCCACCACTGTAGGCCAGTCGGGAAAAGTACCAACAAGACTTCTCCACTTATTCATTGAATGCCATTTTATGTACTTTGGAACAATGTAGGCATGCAAATATGGTAGAATTTTATGCAGAATTCGGTGCAAAGAGCTTACACTTACACCAAACAGAAGCGACATCTCCTCAAAAGTAACATACTTTCTTAACCACACAAATACCATCAGAACCTAAATTTGGTATGATAATTTAATCAACTTGTTCTTTGCACTCATTTCTTTACTTCTTTCCTTTAAAAGGGCTAAAAATTAAAGATGCTTTTAACCATACAGTTTTCATGAAGTCATGAGAGAAATACTGAAATCAACAAATATGTGTAACATTCAACTTTTTACCTGATGTATCATATCATGACTACATCTCCTACCGTTTTGTCTGTGTAAGAAATACTTCCTGTTTAAGCCATCTACTAATATTTGTAGTGTCTCAGGGGTTTCTCCGGTAAGCCAAAAAAATTATTCCAATTACTTTGCAAATGTCTCCATAAATCATTACGTTGTAAATTTGATCTGTAAACAAAATAATACTAGCTTAAATAAATTGAACCCCAAAAGCATTTAAAACATTCGACTGCAATTTACCATGTTTCAGTCTAACCTGTAATTTGGTATTAAAGAAATCAATTTATGAGGTTTAACAAGTCTTCTTCTTTCTTTGCCAAATTTTAATTTAATAAGTCTGAGTGCTAATGCTGAAATATGTAAATATTGCAACAAGACTGGTGTCGACATTGAACACATTGTTATGATCTCCATATCAGAATAAATCTGTCTCATTCTATTTTGTTGCCATCTCATAAATCTATAGACATGCAAAAAAAATCTAAAAATCACATTGTAATTTAAGGTTACAATCATTTCTATTTAATTTCCCAGTGTCATTCAATTTCAGATTATCCACAAATAATGTATCATGCTTAATGTCATCATGTGCTTGATTTGAATTGAACTACATTCATCTTCAAATTAATTGCATGTGCTGAACTAAATGTAAATGGATTAGAAATGCACAGCACCTGTTTCTATTTGACATGTTTTGATACATGTCAAAAAGTGTACTGCCGATATTCGAATCTCGGAGTATGCAGTCAAATGTAATCGCATGATTAGCTTGACTTGTGCTCACTGCCAATTCATCAATTCTCCTATTTCTTTTAAAATCCTAAGTGAAATCTATTCAACATGTAGACGTACACCTTATAGATTAATATTACATGTTTTATTTCAAGAAATCCTAATGTACACATTTAAATTGATCCTTCAGCACAAAACTGCTAATTGTACTTCGATACTCAATTCTTTCTTATCTACTCATGTATTCTATTTATGAAAACATTTACATGTACTGTACAATAGAAGTGATTTTAACGAGAAATATTGTTCTACTTTCTTTGCTTTTAGTCAACACCTACAAGAATCTCATGCATCCCATGAACTTCAAAATCTGAAAAGTACTTGAATAGAAATGATCTGTAAAATTAAATGATTAACTTTTCAGCCGTTTCTCCTAAAAGAGTTCTGTCATCAGCATCTAAAACTGTTTTCCTAACAATAATCGAATGGACTAAATGACTGTTGAGAAATTCATGTGCAAGCACTGCAAATGGACTAAGCCCTATTGAAGGATTTCACTTTCTTCCCATCACATGTAATACTCTTAACAGACTTTGAACGTATGCCAAATTTGGTAGCTTTTCCTTTGTGAATGATATTTGTGTTTTTTTCTAAGATAAAGTAACAAACATAATATATCCCTATAAATGACATCAGCTATTCTGCCCATGTTAAATGAACTAAAAAAAAATTTATATATTCTCAGAGCCAATACTTCTTGTCCAGTCAAAGTTTGACAATACTCCTTACACTTCATCAAAATTGTTCCAATCATCCATCTCATCCTCATCAGATTCCAACAAATCATCAAATTCTCCCCTTTCCATATTTGACTGTTCCCCTGTATCACTAGCAGCACGAATTGTACTGTTCAATTGAACTTCAGAATTTGAGGCTCCAGTCGGAACGTTGTACTGACCTTCTGAATTTTCGATCATTTCGTCTTCATGATTAACTTCCCTCACCAGTTGGTTATCAAAAATTTGATGAATCACTGGATAGCCATGTATTTGGTCATCAAGCTGCTGATCAATCTGTCCTCCATCAATCTGGGGATGACACACAGTGTCATGCAATTGACTGCAAAAAATAATCTTAAATCTTTCGAACATTAACACTTAATCAGTTAGGAAACATTCTTACCTGCTGCTCTAGTGTCACAATCTTCAGCTTCTTGAATATAGATGCCAAATATAAACCATATTTGCAATTGCAAAGCGTCTCAAAAAGTCCTTGCACAAAACCTTGTGGCATTTGAATTCGGAAGCAGCTGTAAATGCAATAATAATATTCCAGTTGATTGAATTTTTAGCAAATGTTTCTTTCCTATTTACACCATGTAAAAATGTCTGTCCATTATACCTCTTTCCCATTTTCTTTTGGAATGGGCCTTCAAGCTTAAGGAATACCCCTTTCTTCGATTTGATCATTTCATCGGCGATACACAACTGAATTTGCCGCATGAGTATTTTGGATTCTAAGGCAAACTTCGAAGCTGTGTAACAGATAATGTTGCTCATTTTGGGATCAAAGTAAACTACTGCAGGTGGAGCCTCGTCATACTGATACATGAACCTGATAAGAAATATAACTGTGTTTAAATTGTAATCGATAAATATCCTACAAATTTAGATATTCATTTTCCATTATCAATATTTAATCACTCACGCCTCAGTGTACTCCAGAACACGTAGTGTTGCATCATAGTTTAAATGTCCATATGGTGTCTCAACAAAGCCTAGATTTGGATCGAAATAGTTCTGAACTTTGTCCGGTATTCTTCCATTGTGAACGATTATTGGTTTCAAAATCTCTCCAGCTGCATTGTAAGGTATCTATGACATTTGTAACATTTTTTATTTCACCAAAAAAAAACTTGTTCATGACCTGGTAACATGAAATGGACAGAAATATAAATTTATTATGTGAATGAAGTTATGTAGTAAAATTTTACCACAACTAGGAACTGCATTGTTTGCTCTTGTTGCCAAACCAAGTCCTTGCATTCAACAAGAAATATACTTCGATGTGAATGACATAACATCCCTTCGTTGTTCTCCAAAATGTATCTTACATTGTCTGCTTGCCAATTGTCAAGGGGAATTTTATCATATTTATACTTTTCCTCCTGTCCTTTCCTCAAGAAGCGTACATCATTCTCCTTCTTAAATCGTTTAAACCATCCTTCACCTATTTCAATATTATTAATATTCCCAATGTGACTGCGTTTCAATTAGATCATCAGTATTTGTTTTGCGATATCAAGTAGAACATAGTCATGATCAGTCTTGCGCAGAAAAATTTAAATGTTGTCTTTAAAACCATACTAAGTTATCTTCAATATTGCAAAGTGTGTGCACTGCTATACTCTACTATAAATACATGCCTACCTGGAAATATCTTTGCAAATTTGTTTGCAATTCCGTAGTATTCCATGTAATGGACTAATTCATGGGCGAATCTTTCCTTGGTTTTCGGTATGCCTATTTCCCAGCAATAGTCACAGTACTGAGCCATTTCCTTTTCTGTTGCTGCTAGAAACTTCTTCTTAGGACCTTGTGGTGGTCTCATTTCACCTCCACTGTCAAGTTGCTTCTCCCTAATTTATATCATGTTTAAATTTCACATCCGGCAATTCGTACAAAATGCCTACTTTGACAACTAATTTTCTTAAAATGACCTTTCTCAACAAATGGTAAAACTAACTTGCTGAATAGGCTTGAGAGTGCAATGTCGGTGCCCTCAAGAGACTCTCTGTATGTATATCTTCCGGACTTTCTTTTCTCTATACAACCAAGCATTTGGGGATCTGTGTGCAGATGTGTCTTCAGTTGCCATGGTCGTTTCTTCGTATGAGGCTCACTTAAAATGATTAAACAGTACATCAATGTGCCCAATAGTTCAGTGAAAGCATTGAAAAATAAGTGAGCATAAAAAGTAATGTTGTCATGACTAGCAACAGACTTTTAACCACAAATGTTTTTACGAGTAATAATGAAACCTGGCAATGTCATGACAATGACAGTATTTAAGCGTTTAACCATGACGAACATGCAACAGCATCTTAGCCCTTACAGCTCAAATAATGTTGCAGGTAACATTGGACATCATCGTACATAATTAATACTTTTAACTGAACTTTAAACAGATTCACTTATGCTGAACACAGTTATGTCTGTAAAACATATGGTAATGAAATACATTTGGACCTTGGATAGAAGGTAATTATTTAAAAATGAGCCATGTGAAGACACCTTTACAAATAAAATTTCCATAACAAAGACTAAATTTCCTTTGTGAGACCTTCTACCTAAATATCACATCCATACATATTCCTCAATAGTACTAGATGCATCGCAACCAGGACTTCAATTCCCCCCCCCCCCCCACTGAAACACTCAAAACACACAACAGTAAGACAGTGGAATGTAATTCGGCTTTCAAATTGGGCCAAAAAATGCCTTATGTTGGCATTTTCGGGCTGATCAACCGGAATTTTTCATCCTGATCAGCTGTTCAAATTTCCGTCCAAATTGCAGGTCAAAAAAGATGGGAACTTGAACAAAGAAACAGGTAATTTCCTACGATTTTTATTCTCAACTGACTGTTGATCAGGCATTGCACATACTCTAAAATGAATGTTTTTTGGAAATAGTCAACAAATATAAATTATAACGACATACATACAGCCTGTAGTCAAAGTCTGGTAATTGTTGATGCATATCTTCAAGTTCATCTGCCATGTCAGTTTACCGCCAATTTGCAGAGGTAATTTTGGCGCACTAAAAATGTAAACACTAACTCCAATTTTACGTGCAGAATATCATCATGTTTATCATGACGTACATGTATTATTTATTTCTGAGATATTTAATAACCTGGATACTTCTCTCCTGCCAGCTATTCTTCTTTTGCTCTCTTAGTGATTTATTTTGTTGCATCTCTTGTAAAGCTGTTAATTCGTAGAATGTTGGGGGGGGCGGCAAAGGGGTACGGGCCTGCTTCAATCCATTTTTTTGTTGTGCGGTCATAAAGACAAAGAGACAGTTATGTCTTACTTGTAATTGTCTCAGTGTCTTAGAAAGGTAATGGCCAATTATTTTAAAATTATCCTTTTCTGCCAGTAAATGGACTATTTTTCGAAACTTCGCATTGGTGTCCCCCAGATAAAATCTAAATTTATATCCGACTATTTTTCTCATCCTTCATGTAAGGTCACTGAAGTAAGAAATGTAATATTTCCTATTGCATTTCAGTGTTATTTCTTAGTCCTAAATTACTATGATTTAAGAAAAATAACTATTACTTTAATAGTTTAATATTTTATTGAAATCCTTTAAAGAATAGCAACCTCTTTGCCTAATGGCATACAAACAAATATTTCTGTTCAACAGAAATTATTTCTCTTCAACACCGATAAAAAATCTATTTCCTTATTTTAAAACCGCTAAACAAACCCAAGTACTGTGACAGAAATTTTCTTTATTTCACTTAAGACAATACTTGGTTAATCACGCATAATCCTTGATTGTTCATGTAACATCAATAACTGTCACACCACATATCTTTCCACATCTTCTTCAACAAAGAACAATGTACCGTTCACATATGTCGAACATAATAAATTACACTTTAATATCAATACACTTATTGCACTGTGAATGTGCAAAAATCAATTACTGAATGAGTGCACTGTGCGTCGGTAAAATATGGCACAAAGTTCAAAGGCACACAACTAGTCAAACGCTTTACGTCAGCCTTGGATACTTCAGCAAAGAAAGGTACAATGATTAAGTACCGACAAAATACTTTTGAACTACTGCAACTGAAATAAATTTTCTGAAGCAACAAAATATGCCACACATGAAAAATACAACACTTACATCTAAAATGGAACATTTCTGAATATTTCTAATGAGGTGTTCTTACAATTTAGAGTGAATGATTTTGGAATTTTGAAAATTTTTCTCTGTCTTCTGTATACATTTTTCAAATTTATCCCCATCCATGTCTCAATCTAATACTCCTGAAAATAACGTCCAAAAAGTTTTTCAATCTCACAGATGGTCTTCTGTGAACAGCTTTAAACTGTTTTATTTTACCTGTCTTTGTATCATGTTCACTGAAGATCAAAGATATGGATCTTTTTCTGTTCAAAGTTGACTTTAGGCTGTCATCATCTGGAATTGATATAAAGTCATTTACCTCTAAAAATGCATATCATTTATTATAAAAAAAATTTAGCCTACATTATAAATTTTGAAAATGTTATGCATTTTTCTTAGAAATATGCACCTGACTTTGTTTTAACCACAAATCAAAGTAGAGTTTCCCATGTTAGTTAACTGTAAACAAGTGGTATAGTAATTGTGTGCACATCCTCCTTTCTCATTTTTAGCAAAATCCTCTGGAGTATTTTCATTTCTTATTTCTGTAATTTCACTTGAAGATACAGTGGGCTAAACAATTTGTTGCGATTTATTAAAGCATTTGCTCTTTCAAAATGCAAACTGCATTTATTTGACCGCTTTTATGTTTTCACCCAATAGTTATCACAAAACAAATGTAGAAGATTCTTAAACTGTATGCCAACTAACGAAAAGTCTTAAGTCTGAACATAGAAATAAGAAGGTTAACATGAACACTGGTTATGTTGGAATACGAGATGTGCCCACATTCACCTTGTTTTCTTTTCCATCTTCATTTACCTGGACCCATCTGTGTTAAATTTTGATAGGACCTAACTTGATGCAGTTTATGCTGCAGTTCGGCTTTACACGCATCTATATCTGCCTGAATTGTAGCCAAATGGTCCAGTTCGATCTGAGTTTCCACTGTTATATGGGCAGCCCTCAATGATGTGTAGTCAGCACTGAAAAGAGGAAATATTGATATAGCTCATTACCAATTTAATATCTCAATAAATGTTTCCCACTCTAATCAATAAGAGTAATTTATTCATGCTACTGCTTGAAAGATATCACTTTATGATTTAATATGAAAACTAAGAACTGGTCGCTACTCAAAGCAGAAACACTACTGGTCCACCACATAAAAACTAATCAAATTTTCATACTACATCAAGGCGTAAAAAAATGGGGTACTATCACGTATGGCCTGAGTCAAGGTAATTTCTCAGCGAATACCAAATGGAACGTTAGATGAGAAAGTGAAGAATGAAATAGGTAATTTCCTGCACACCCTTCGTACCACTTATTTTGCGTCCGTTGTACACTGAAATGAATGACATACAATTTATGTGTTACCAACCTCGTTCCTCCAGATGGTGTGAAGCCAGATTGGTCTCCTGCAGATCCAGCTGAATGTAGTGATGGTGCGGCACTGGTTAATGATGAAGATGTGTCGGAGTGGATACTTCTGTTGAACCTTTGCAATTGTGCAGTGTCCACGTGTCTGAGAGTATGAGCTGGGAACTGTTTTGCAGGTGCAAGGACCAATGATCCACTATGTTCGGAGCTGGCTGTAACATCAAACTGCTGACAGAAATTGTAAACTTGAGCACCATGCTGATCGTGAACAATGAATTCCTTTCTGCTTCCATTAGACTTCTCCATAGTTACTTTAGACAAATGTTTGGTACTAGGCATGGAATGCTGGTGGGCGGACAATATACTAGCTTGCACAATGTTCGGATCTTGACCTGTTGCAACCTGTACAACAGGTTGCTGTGTCCTGACAGTTGGATCAAATTGGCCAGTAGCTAAGACATGTCTCTGTTGTTCAAATTCAGACATTTTCTGCTGCTTTATTTGCTCCATAATTGAAGCTTCTGCTTGCACTTGAATTTGTTTCACTTGCTCAGGAGTAAGTTGTTTCAATATGTTTGCTTGTGCCATCGCTTGCAAATGTTGCATTTGCTCAGCAGTGATTTGGTTCATAATCGCACTTTCAACTTCAGCCCTTAGTCTTTGCTGATCTTCTGCACAAATGTCATTGATTGACAGCATCTGAGCCTGAACTGGAACAGTCACAGGAGAAGTAGATGGTATTTGTCTCCCATCACTAGACTGCGTTTGTACCTGCTGTGGTTGTACTACTTGCTGAGATGCACTTGGGGCCAAATATGCACTTTGTTGCTGGGCCAAATGATGCTGATTAACGTCAGAGCCAGCAGCACTGACTACACCAGATGAAGGCAAACTAACATTTTGCTGTTGAAGTTGTTGACTTACGAAAACCTGTTGACTGTCAACATTCTGTGAAATCGCTGATTGCTGTTGGCCAATTGCTGCTTGGATTGCACTTTGACCTACTGGTACAGCTCCAACAGTACTTGGTACCAATTTTGCCTGAGTATCAGCAGGTGTCGGAGTAACCAAATGCGATGGAAAAACACCTGAGGCTGTGATCTGCTGGGTACTGAAACAAAATAGTCAAAACCACGAATGTTGAATCCAGTTTCATTAACCTCAATGAAGCTTTGTTAAAAGGAATGAATGGTCAATGCTTATTATCACTAACATTAATGGATTATTTGCTGTGAATGGAGAAAAGAAAATGTAATTTCACAAGTTTCTGAGTAAGCTCCATAATTCCATGGAGTTGTTTTACACTGGAATAACATTATCAGCCAAATGTAGTTGCAATAAATGAAGAGTACAAATGGATAACATTTCCATTTTCATTGTACTAACAACCAAGAGAAGACAAATAAAATTATTACATTTAACTTAAGCAAAACATAAATTAATTTATTATCAACTATGCCTGTGGGCTCAAATGTCTTCCTTTCAAACAAAGTTAAAAAATGCTTTTACCTAATATTATTTAACATTCAATATTGGTTTCCCAGTAAGGGCATGCACCTGTAGTCTCCAGGGTGACACAGGATGCTTTAATGGATGGTATGTGGAGCAATGTGACAGCATTTGGTTAAAACATATTAAATTTATTAATTATGCAATGGCCCAACTCAGTTATATTTTTTAATTGTGTAATTAAATACACAAGGATTCATATTTCAGTACTCTATTCTATTTTTATCACATTGCAAATGAATATACATTCCTTCATAATCATCACAAATACAGTGACAATTTAAATTTAATATCAAAGCATTGAACACATTTATAATTAATAGGTGTACATCACCAATTAATAGTAAAATGACACTGTAAAAATTAAAATCTAATCAACATTTACAATTGATGGTAGGGGCCAGTTGAGCTCCTGGGGGAAGTTATCTTGTACTTTTCTGAAATCTATAACAATGGAAACACCAGAGAGACAATACTTTTTGTGCATTCAAAGAGGATATTGCAACATTAATAAATTAGATTGTATTGTTAAAGCCATAGAAAAATGCAACCACTTCATTTTTATTCACTCTATAATTCATAGATGCAGGAAAAAAGAAACAAATTAAAAAAAACATACTATATCATGGCAAGATTTTTCACATTGAAAACATTTCTTAATGCTTTGTGTCACAAGTAGCAAGGCTAATACATGTCTGCTTCTGTTAATTTCTATCAAACCCACATGCACTATCAACTAATCAACCATTACTCAGCTATAAATACAATGTAATGTACTCTAGGATGAAGAGTCTAGGTATGAATCTGTAGCTGTAATGTTATGTATCTACAGCATAGCATTATAGACCTAGGTACTTTTCCCTGGATTTGAAGTCTTTCATTGTTGACAAAGTATTAACAGTACAATAAGAAACATTGATAATATAATATTTTTTTTTTCATGTACTGTATGGTATTATACTGTGCAAAGTGTAATATTCTGATAAGGTACTGAAATGGCTATTTTCAAAGCATAAACTTCAGCAGGCAGCTATAATTATTGCTAGCAACTGCCTAAGGATGTGGAAATTTAGTTGCACAGTCCACCCAGGGTAATTAAAGCTTAAACACTATAAAAAAGAAATTGTCATTCTTTCTTCCACAAAATGAGCATTCACTTGACACATGTAAATGACATGAAGTGTATACAGACGACTCTGATGTGTGACTGAACCAATGACTACCCATGAGAGATGGCATGATGTGTTGACTTTTTACTCGAGTCATGTAAGCATATTCAGAACCTGTCAATTAGACAAGTGCAGGATTAATGGCCTAAAATCCTTGGAAACAGTAACAGCCATTACTTTAAATTAAATTTTACATCCCAAATAAGAAAATGGATAATTGAGATTTGGCTTCTTATTGTAAATTTATTTGTGTCAGGGAAAAATATTATCGTACATATCCCTGTCTATAAAAGGCCTGGATTAAGCATATTGGCACCTCATCACCCTTTTATTTGTCATATACATCATATTGAACAATGTACAATCCACTTTATGCAGTCAAAGTAATTATTGCAATTGTCACACATAATTTTTTTCAATTAAATTATTGTTAGCCTTCACTGCTAAAATTTAACACTCTTTGTGAATAATTGGTTAATACTAAATAAAGTGTTAAAGTATGAATATTGATGATGTGAATAGATGAAACCTTACTGTGCATAATCTTTATAAAAAAAGTTTATTTAACTGTGAATATTAACATATAGATCAAAGGTAAGTAATGTTAAGTTATCCTCAAATTAATATGACAATTTGCAAAGAGATACAAATGTGTCAAAAGAAATGTTGCACAAATACAACAAATCATTGATATTGTAGAAAATAATAGCAAGATGCATGTACAGCTTATTAATGTGACCCATACATGTACTTAAATCTGTTCAAATTGTCAGCAATATTAACTATTGTACTGTTTTTGATATCTTGTCACTTTACCTCTTTCTCTACTTCGTTACCTCCTCAGAGGGGTTTTCCAACACAGCATGTACATACCATCTGAAAGATGGTACAGTCTTTTTTTATGCTTACATTTTTGCCTACTTGCCAACATTTTTGGTGAATAGCAACAGGAATCACCTCCTCACATAGAGGGGGCCAAAGCACTAGGCAATGCAGCATATTTAATTTTTGAATATTTTATCGGGTATTTAGCAACTATTGAGGCCTACTTAAAAATTCAAGCACTAAAATCTAAAAATTGTAACAACTGCAAGAAAACCCCTTGGATGTCCTTAGTGCATGGCCTTTATGTGAATTATGTGGTGTCCATTATGGTTTTGCTGAGGCCCAATGGGCGGTCAGGGCTTTTATAGGCAGGAAAGTCTACCATAATGTACTTACATTACACAAAATATTTTCCACTAAGGAGACAACCTGTAAATGGGCCTTTGCCATTATCCTATGTATAATGTAATTTCAAGGTAAGGTCTGATTGTGTTTGCAATTACTTTAGGCCATTCATTATGCAGTTATAGCAGTGAGGGGGTAGGGATATGCACACTGGACTTTAGTAATACACCAACACATTATGTAATTCGGCTCATTACTGATTGCTTCATTCACACAGCACCCTACTCTCTTTCTGGACGTTATGTCATTAACATGTGATCAATCAAGCATAATTGGTTTGAATTAAGGAACACAAGTGACATTTGAGCATATGAAATGTAAAATGGTCTGTATGCAGTGGGGAACTCTGTTTTCATTGTTATGTGTATTTTACAATATTTTACAAAAAAAAACCATCCCATCAAGCTCAAGTCATGACACACTGTAGGTTAATGTAATGTCACTTTTGTAACAGGTTGCGAATATACTATTGTGAATTCTGAGGAGAGGAGCAAAACCGTAACTGTATCTGGCTTCCGTTGGGCCAGAGAGCAACTTTCGGTACCTCAGAGATCTCCTCAGACTTTCCCGCCAAAATCTATGCAAGGATCATGCATGGATCATATTGCAATCATGTGAAAACCATGCACGCTTTGTTTCATCCCCTCACACAATGTTCAATCAGTGCAAAGATGGCACATGTACAATCCCGGGTAGCCAATCATCAGATCGCATGATGAGTACAACCAATCAAAGTGTGACATGTCAGTGTGTATTCCTACTCAAACCCTCAGGCCTGTATTTCAAATACTACTGGTCCAATTGGATTGAGACTAGCATAAACCTCAGTTAATATGCCAAGGTACCTGCAATAACCACCAAAGACGTTGGATAGCTCCAAGTCTTTGTTAAGTTGTCAACCCCCTCTGTGGACTATTTTGTGTAGTGGCATTGATCTTCTGATACTCAGCCATTAAGTATATAAGGCAGATGCCCCCTATGAAAGTAGGACCTCCAGAAATGCCACCAGACTGATCAGTGTCATAATACCTAACAGCAGGAACTTCTCACGTAACTTTTAGAAGAGAAACTGATTCTTCTCTCAGGATCCTCTTAATTGTATTTTGGATGTTTAGGCAACTCTTTTGGATCCTGAGGAGATCTAGAACCAGATTGCCTCCTCTTGGACAACCTGTTAGTTAATTGTCTATTTCATTATATTTGTAACTTCATGTTCAGAGTCTGTATTTTGTACAATAATCTTGTAGAGTTCCTCACTTGCACTTAGAACTGGCCTTAGGAGCCTATTTAGAATTACACTTTGGAGTGTAGTTGCAATTCGATTAGTTCATTCTCCATGAGGAGATTACTTAAGTACATCGCAAACCAGTCTTAAACCATCTCATTTTGAGTAGGTTCCCCAGTATTTGTTGCATAACAGACTTTAGCGCACGGTTCCACCTGCACAGTATTGTATGTGTACCACAATTGTATTTCAACGCTCCAAACTTTATGAACTCTCCAGGATCTCCTCAACTATGTGTTGACGTAAATCATCTTTGAATTGTATCCACAAAGACTGTTGGCCCCCTCACATCGCAACCATACAATTCTGGGGCTTGTATTACTGCTATTGGCTCCTGGATGTCAATGCTGTTGATTCCTGTACTTAATGCTCTTTATCCCATCACCCAGTCTTAGGGGTAACAATAAAAACTGTACATTATCTGTGTGTTCCTGTTTTTCATTGCGTGGGACGCCGCTCCCCTCAGAAGTACAACCCCTCACCCAGTAGTACAGCCAGTATCCCCTTTTCTTCACAAATAGGTCCACTGCATGAACTAATACCCATGAACAACCGCTGTCACCCCCTGAGATTAAACAACTCTTCCTCTCCTCACTGACCCGGCGGACACTCAGTTCTGACTGGGGTTTACTTTTACTACACAAACCAAGACAGTGTAAATATTGCTGACACTTTGTTTGTGGAATTCATCAGTATTGCCAATTTCATTTGACAGACATGCTTACAGCACATTATGCCTTAGTAACTAACAATAATCTCATCGTTATTCCATCTTTTCCACATGATAATAAAATTTATAAATTTCATGCTACCAGTGACCAAAATAGAAGAAAACCACCAAAAGCACTTATGTTGCCCATGACTGCATTCATACATGACATACTATAAATTAATTCATATAAGTATTCTATCGTTTTGCAAACAAAATCATATACCGTCAAATTCCCTTTCGACTCCCTAAAAGCCAGAGCCTTACCAGTATTAAGAAAAGCATATATTTTTCATGCGCCCATTTGTCTACAGTACACATTCAATATAATGTTTAATCCCTGAACATTTACAGACTTTGTGCTGACTAGTACGTTCACATTAGTTACTGTATAATGTGGTAGTTTCCTAAAAGAAATTAAACATTTAAGTACAGTACAGTAAAGTCGTGTGAAAAGGCAACTCACTCAGTGTCCGCACGTCTTGGTGTGATGGTAGCAGTGGACGAGAATCAATATCCCCCTGATTGCCTGGTAACCATCTCTGATAAAGTGAAAGCGATATTTCCACCAGCAGTTGAACGACCAAATGCAGTTGCCTGTGTCCCGTTGTCGTCAATATCCCTGGGAAATAAACAAGGATTAGAATAATAAATACCAAAAAACAATTTTGGTTAGTATCAATGAAATACATTTTAGCCAATTTTTTCAATGACAGACTAAGTAATTACATTTGCACATTGTGACCAGTTCCAGCAGGAGAAGCAATATTTGCAGTAATCGGTATGTTCGCCATAGGCACCGCAGATGAAGCTGACATGGCTTGAACTATTTGATGCTGGTCACCAGTAACATGAAATCCCGAATGCTGTACATGTACATTTTGTGGACTTGAGCCTGATGTTCTTCCGGCATCAGCCGGTTGTTCAAATCCTGTTTCAGTAATGGTCGGATTTATTGCAATTGTTTACTTACAATGCACTAAAATTCATTACTATTTCAATTAATTGTGGGCAAGAGATTTCAAATAAAAATAGACATGATTACAAAAATACATGCACAAACCTGGTGCAGGATGTGGCAGTTGGAATCTGTTTGGGTCCATTCTCTTTAATGCAATAAATCCCCACCTGTTTAAAAATGTCTCATTAAACTTTCATTTATTTTGCACTAATTAAAGTAGATTGGTGCAGCCATGCAGAGCACATGCAACATGATGCTCTCTTGCTCAAAGGTTATGACAGACATGTCAATATAATTTTTGACAATCCAAAATCAGACTAATTTCAAAAATGAATGAAATGTCTTACCAAGACATATTTGCAAGGACATAGACAAAATAGAGTAACGAAAAGTTCATTTTCTATTCTTTGTACTTCTCTAGATATCATTTGACCCAGATTCGAATGAAATGTGATTGAAATTTGTCAAGTGTCAATTGCAATTTTACTCACATTGAATGGTTCTTATTTAACAGGCTTGACTACTGATTATTCTGTGAAAGAAATTGTCCGATGGCAAATTGCATTTTTCCCTGAAAATTTTACAACACAGTGCATACAATAATTGGCGTGAAGCGTTATTCTTCCTTTCTATTTTCTTCCAAGATGCCGGCAAAGTGGGCGATAAAAAGTAACCTAGATCTAAATTTGAAGTTGAAACTCTCCGACCATCTAAATTGAATTTATGCATAATTACTGTAAGCTTTATATAAATGAATAATGCTGACTTACACTTGACGATCTGCTTATTATTCCAATGTGAATTAATCCTCAATGCAACACGATGAAGACATGTAATTCCAAAAGTAAAACTACACAAGAGAATTTAAGCCGGTTGCTCATAGACGGATCACGCTCTCGCGAGAACAGGACTACGCCTACCGAGATTTGGGGTAAACAAACCGACCGTATGCACAGAAATCAAATGGAAAACAGGATATTTTTCAATTTCTTTCACAAACTATCGTTAAACTCGTCAATTCCTTTTTATAATCTTTTAGGTCTCATGTCACCTCATCACTTCTGAATGAAAATGCGTTCCTTTTAGTGTAGTTTGCATGTAAATTAACATTTTTCCTTCACATTTCTACATATACATTGCAGTACTTTATTCAGAATGTGATCCCTTTTCATAATAGCACACTTGAATTGTCAATGTGAACAAGAAAAGCTTTGCATATTTCATATTTACATGTATAATTAATTACAATATTAATTATTAATATTTTAATTATTGTGATTATGCATTTTCTTTTGCATACAATGCATAATACAAATTTTGTATCTTAGTTGTGGTTTCTTGTGTTATCTAGTGGTGTTGTATGGTATCCTATTGTATCTTATTTGTAGTGTCTTATTTGTGGTGTCTTGTGGTAATCTTGTGTCTTATTTGTGGTGCCTTCTGGTGTCTTACTTGTGTCAAGAGTAATTAGGAGAACAAAATTAGTATTATGTATTGTATGCAAAAGAAAATGCATTATATACAAAATAAACAGCATAATTACAATAATTAAAATATTATTAATTAAATTATAATTATAAACCCATGTAGAGCAGCCATGGGAAATTTTTGATTGGGGATGTAATTTTACAATATTAATTACAATATTAATTAATAATATTTTAATTATTGTAATTACGCATTTTCTTTTGCATACAATGCATAATACTAATTTTGTTCTCCTAATTACTCTTGACACAAATAAGACACCAGAAGGCACCACAAATAAGACACAAGATACCACAAGACACCACAAATAAAACACTACAAATAAGATACAATAGGATACCATACGACACCACTAGATAACTCAAGAAACAATAATTAAGATATTGTATGCAAAAGAAAATGAATAATTACAATAATTAAAATATTATTAATTAATATTGTAATTTATTATACATGTAAATATGAAATATGCAAAGCTTTTCTTGTTCACATTTACAATTCAGCTGTGTTATTATGAAAAAGGATAACATTCTGAATAAAAGTACTGCAATGTGTAGAAATGTGATGGGAAAAGTCTAAATTTACATGCAAACTACACTAAAAGGAACAGATTTTTCATTCAAATATGATGGGGTGATATGAGACCTAAAAATCATAAAAAGGAATTGACGAGTTTAGCGACAGTTTGTCAAATAAATTGAAAAATATTGATATCTCCCATAGACCGCAATGGTAACGAACCCCAAAAATCCACTATGTTGATGACGTATGAAACGAGAGCGTGATCCGTCTATCGTCAACCAGAAAGATTGTGTCACTTGTTGAACGCTCACCTGTTTCGTGTTTTTATTTTACACTTTCTACAGGTACTGGGATAGTCGGGGAAATTGGAATTTGGGCGATTGGCCTTACACTATGAAAGAAATGGAAAAAAATGCGCTTGGCGGATTTTGATTTTCTGTAGATCTAATGTGTAAATCTAGATCTAATGATTGTGAAGAAACATGCGGTTCAAGGATAATTCGGCGTGGAGCTCTAACAATAGAGAGATTACCTATTTCACCAGAAAATTTCTTTATTCAAGCAACTATTTAAAGAGAGAAAATTGAAATGTCTATGTTTTACATTGTCTGCACGAATGAACAGATCTATTACAGGCAATCTAGGAAGCCTTTTGGCTTCTCACATTGGTCATTGCCTTCAAAATAACAATGAATAAGCATAAAATCGACTGCCAAGAGATTGCGTCCTTGATTAATTCACTTCTGTAACCGAGTCTGTTGACAAAGATTTAAAGTGAGTAGCACCCCCCCCCCCGGCCCCGCTTCCACTGCGTACTGTCAGTACACCGGACAGCTGTGAACTGAACAACAGACATAGTGCATCCACTTTTATTGCTGATTTCTTTTTTTGATTTTAGGCTTTGGAAGCAGAAGGGCAAAACCCTGACGAGTTCATGTTTGACGTGTCGGATGGGACACCCTCAAAGAAACCCAAGGGCGCTGTCACAGGTGGGTTGATAAATTGGTCGAAGGTCTGCTTCCAGCACAAGTCTGGACCAGCCGAAATAAACGCTGTCAAAATACTCGCTGCTATTTAGTTCCATTAATGGAGCACCAATTTCTTCTACTTTGATCAATATAATTGCAGTTCACGTTTTGTAAACGAATTGTGTTTTTGTGTTACAGAAGAGAAGGAGCCAGAAGAGGAGGAAGAAGAGGAAATGATGGCGATAGACGAGGTCGGAGGGGATGACGATACAAAGGTAACAACAGCAGTAGTCATATAACTTGGCGTAGAATCTAGTGTTACCCGTTCACGCTGACCAACGTGCGCAACGTCGCTGGCACTATTGGAAAATGGGTTGCCAATATCGGCGTTGATTTCAGACAGTATGAACACTCCATAGTGTGCTATTGATGAATACTTTCACATTGAGGAGTACTTCCGTATGAAGCTGTCAAAACAGTGTTTGCGTTGACGTAAGATAAATTAGTTCAGGAGAATAGGTTGATATTTTGTGTCTTGTTGTAATAAATCTGGATGAGTTCTGGGGTTGGACTGAAAATGACTCGCATTGTGACAAAATAAACCGTTGTCTCACAAGACCATAGGCTTGTTTTAGACAAAGGACTGGATATGGTTATGTTTCGAAATAGTTCACAACTGTCAAATGTACCCATTTAAAGTCTCAATATTGTTGTATGTACACCTCCTGTCAATGGTTCATTTGTACTGATCAACTCCAGCCCAACCCCGAATCCGAAAGGCTTGGATTAAATTACACTGTGATTGATTCTGGAGTCAGTCTCGGTTTTGGTGATTATGTGGATGCGTAGAAACGCGAACTCGGTACTGTGAGACGTTTTCTTACATTGCAAGAGGTCGCGAAACATGCAACTAAAGATCGGCGATTTGTAACGGCGCGTGACGGCGTTGCCCTTATTACGGCAATGTTTTTCAGTGGCTCGATTGAACTTTGAACAGACACAAGAGGTTTGTGAAAAGCGAGATAGTAGAAAAAGAGTTATTTATCATCATAACTACGAGATAACCGTATATGTGTCAACACAACGTGCTTTTCATTACGTATTGATTGTTGATAGATACATGTAAAAGTACCGTGCACTTTTGATTATACGTCGTAACGATACGATACAACCGT
>JBCAUG010597035.1:0-14327 GCA_038406175.1 Haplosyllis leylae | reverse complement strand
TGCAGCTTAAACCTTGAACTATCAACAACTACAGACAAATATCAGTACATGTAGGATTTATTTGGCTAATATAACATTATTTCATGCAATAAATTAACATCAGATGGCTCTGTCCTGGACTTAAAGATACTTTTTTCAGTCTTAATGATACCTTACAGGATATTCTTAAAGATACTTTTTGCAAGAAATTAATACAAAATGGCTATGTTCTGGGCTTAATGATACTTAACAGGAAGTACTTATAGACACTCTTCAGTCTTATTGATACTCCACAGGAAGTGCTTAAGGACACTCTTCAGTCGTAAAGATACCTGACAGGAAGTGCACAAGGACACTCCAGAGTTTGAATGATTTCACAGGACTTGAGTATCATTAAGGAGTATCAGAGTATCAATAATAAAATCTCATAAATTTTTGGCAGCAAACAAGATGTGTGAGAGATCTGTTGATGATACTTAAGGTGTGACACAATGTTGATAAGTATTCTTGTTCTGTTGCCATTGCCATCACAATCAGGCACAGAACCCAGTTCACGACAACATCAAAATAAGGGAAATTATGCCGTTACCAGCTTCAAGAAAAAAATTATTAATTACTAGTTAAAGACCAATATGGAATTGATTATCAAAGACAATGCATTCGAGTCAATATTTATTTACTTGATATCAGTAAGTACACATATATTCATTCAGGTTAACTTTTCGTGTAACCCACCAGTAATGGGTCAGATGACTTGGCCAAAGTGTATACACCACACCTCTAGCATTCTTGTACCAACTCTTACATGTGGACAACCCAAAGACTTTATTTTTCATGCACTTTTGGATCCAGGTTTGGTACTCATCATTCACGTGTTTCTTCAGATTTAAACTCTTGATTTTATATTTTATCATTTTACTTATGGCATCAACGACGTAGTTTATTTGGCATTCGATCATGTAAATACCTGAATTGTGACCAAGTCCAGTTCCAGGACCAAGTAACAGAAAATAATTGGGATAGTTGGGATAAGTGATACCTTTGTATGCATTTGGCTGATCTTCCCATTCCTCGGCAAGAGAAATTCTACCATTTTTTACTTCATTATCTCTATTTACACCATTTTCAATTACTTTATTATTAATTTGAGATTTGTTAATCCCATAGGACTTTACAGACTTTGCGCTGTCCATTATAGAAAACCCCGTTGCATAAATGATGGTATCAACTTTATGCAGAGTGCCGTCTTCGGTTTCAATACCGTCAGCAATAAAACGCTTTATGCCTTCTGTTACCAAGGTAACAGTCTCTTTGTTGAAGCACTGTAGATATTCATTGCTATAGGGGTGATACGTTTACATCCTATGTAGAAGTCGGGTAAAAGTTTTTGGGCTAGAGCTTCATCCTTGATGACAGATTTGTGATGTTTTGTCAAAAGATTATTGATGTATTTCCTCAAGATTCCTTCAACTCTGAACAAAACAGCAAACCTGGAAAAAACGAAGAACACTCAGTCAATTTTAGTTTAATTCAGTATTTCAATCTAGTGCTTTACTTGAGTTTTTCCCTTTTAAAATTGTACCTTAAATTTGCTGAAATAGTTAAATTATTTTGCTACCAGTATTTGTGAAGGCATATATTACAAGTAGTAATTAGTACTGATATATCGAAATTTTCTGCATAGATATCTATTTCCATATTGATAAGGTATATAACTCATACCTGTATATGTTAAAAGAGAAGACCAACATTAAAAAAAAATTGAAAAATTTAACAAACCGAATAAAGGAAAACTTGACTGTACCATTAAAGAAAGTACCCAGAAATGTGCAGTTTATGACGCACGGAAACAAGAGACATTCCACAAGGCACTCGATTTGTTGTGGTGAATTACTGTCAAAGGTTCACAATGCACACTTCGATGTGGCATAACCAATTTGTGGATTGGAAATTGTTCCTGACACTTGCGCAGGTAAATAGAAAGAGTCACTTTCTTACCTGTATTGAACTTCTACCAATATATTTCAGAAACTACATGGAAGTACGTGCTGGCTGGGGGATTTTGTGAATTCAAGTTGGTGAACAATGTAAACATTGCTATTCAATAAAGTGGTGCTCTCAACGCTTTGATGCCAATTAATTTTTAAATCGAACGATTTCTTACGTGTATTCACCCCTCCAGAAGTAAAAATTTCTTAGTAGGAACATGGTGAACGGGTAAACTCTGAAGATAGTTTTGAGCCATCTTGGATGAGCGAAATCCTGCTTTGGTGGAACCCAGCATGGTGTTCTTTGAAAAACGTACACACGTTTTACCTGCAAGAAAAACACTGAATAGATCATACAGAATCCTAAGGCGTGTTCATATATGCCAAACTTGACATATGTTTCAAAGAGGCTTAACAAATTTCTTTGTCAAATTTAAAAAATTAGAAATATTATGCTTTGAGAAAATACTTCCAATGCAAACATTTTTTGGCTGGGGGGTTGGGCAACCCTCCTGTCTTTGTTAAATCACTTCAGAAATTTTCAAAACATCAATTTACACCCACCTTGTCTGCTAAGGCTGGCAATACTTGAACAGAACTGGCACCAGTTCCAATCAAGGCCACTGTTTTACCATAGGGATCAAACTCTTTGTTCCATTCAGCTGAATGAAAGGCGTCTCCTTGGAAGGAATCTTTCCCCTCAAACACAGGAACAGACGGTACCTATTTGCTTCAAATACCTTTAGTTAAATAGGAGTTGAAATTATTTTGATCCACGTTGTAGTAACTTTTTCAAAGTTGAATTTCTGTGCGTTTTTGAAGAAATATTTTCTGAAATAATTGGATTTACCTAATTTTGTTTTTACTAAGCATGAAAAACTAAGTGGCATTACCTGTCCATTGCTCAAAGTCACATTCCACATGTTGGTCTTTAGCTCCAAACCGTTTTCAAGACTCTCTTGTTACATTCAACGTGTCTTGTTATGCGGTACTTATGGGAGACATCGACTAAATATTGAAGTATTTCTGGTTGAGGAGAAAAACTTCTTGACCAATTCGGATTCATTTCAAATGAATAACTGAAAAATGAAACGATAGAAAGGTAAATAAACATAAATCAGAAATTAATTTAATCATTGGCCTTTAAAGCTACATTTCTAGTTGATGTATGTTTTGGGGCTTTTTTGGCACCAGGCGAGCCCGTGATGATATTTTGGCAAAAGCACAGTGACACCACTGAGAACCGGAAACCACGGATTGTGATCTCAGAGGCCTAATCAGGGTCAACCATTTTGAGAACTGGCCATTTTACATTTAGGGAAGTGCATGGATGAAAGTTTAGGGGCTTTATATGGCCATTTAGCCATTTGTGGCTCGTTCTTACCCGAAATTACAAAAGTCACTCTACACCAAAAAAGCAAGATATCCTCAGTGGAGGCAAATATGACATAGGAACTTGTCCTCACAATAGGACCATTTCCTCAACGAGCAACCAAAGTGAAATTATTCGTTCTTAAATTGTTTTGTTATCAAGTTTGTAGACATTATAATCAAGATTCTCATCACTGGTAAGGTAAAATGCATCGAATGTTTTGTAATGAAATTAACATCTTTCGGTTTTGGTAAAACAAATAAATAGACAGACATGTACAAATGACTAGCAACATCACAGGCACAACCAGGATACTGATTCTCCCACCAGGTTCCACCAAGGTGGCTCGCTTTCTCAATGATCCAAAACTTCACACCCATCTGCTTCAGTTTTATGGCCATTCCGACTCCAGAAAAACCAGCTCCAATGATACATACGTTGAAATCAGTCTCTGGTAATTTAGGAATTTTGTAACTCATTGCGTATTTGTACAGAGCCCAGACGAGTAAAAGATAGTAGAGAAGATCTGCAAAAATTGAGTGGTCATCTCGTAAAACAACGGTATGCTTGAGGGTAACTCCCAACATCAACAGTACAAAGGTTTTAAAACTGTGAAACAAACCCATAGTTCTAAAAAGTCCAAGTCCAAGCTTGCAAATAATTTAATTTCTTTTTCTCTGTGGTAACAGCTTCAATAATATGACATTGAGCACTCCACACGGAGCAAAGTCCAGCTGACCAGATATGACACGTACTTTTTAAGTGATATGCAGTTCAGAAACCAACGTTTTCATTAATTTCACGGTAATTTACTACATCAAATGTACTCCTGTCGTGTATGATTGAAATAAAAGACAACGATGTCAATACTATGCAATGTCAATGAAGTGTATTCTACTTTTTACTCTAAATTTCTGTGTGTGGGAATCATGGTTAACTGCATATAATTATTGTACGATAAAACCTAACGATGGACAATTATAGAATATTTAGAATTTTAGTTGGGATGGAGTAGTCAGAAGACAATCGAGATTTTCGGAAGTAGGATTTGTGGACTCGTTTCAACGGACACTTTGAGCTGAATGAACAAGATAGTCTTCTTGAGGTGTCCCATTGGCATTGTCACCATGTCCAAGATTTGTTCAGTTCTATACATGGTCATACTTAAAATTTCAAATCCAAATATACAGTGGTGATGATTGTAAACAATGACGAAAACATTTCCTTGTAAATCATTTTGTTCATAAATGTAAAAAAGACCTCCTTAGCTAGTAATCCACTTAGTGGATTTTATGTTTTGGTGGGTTTTATCTGAGTACTTTTCATTTGATTGAATTTAATTTGATTGTTTCTCCATATCAACAATACTAAGTAAATTCTTGTGTATAGACTGAAGTTCGAGTCATCCCTGTGTATTTCTCACACAACTTGATTTTTTAAACATTTTTTAAGAGAAAATGACACTGAAATTTCAAATTTTTCAGACCAAATAAATTTACAATTAAGAGAAAATGTCAGTAAAATTTCAAAATTTTCAGACAAAATTAATTTACAATTGAAACAAATCAAATCAATTTAAAACAAAACAAACCAAACTAAATCGTATTTCACGAAACCTCAAATGTGAACAGTTGAAAGTCCAGTTCAGTGCTGTAGGAACAAACGTAGATTTAAATTCCACGAGATTTGTCAAGTTACATTTTATAAGAATGGCGTGGTTGATGTAACTAAGCACACTATTCCGAGTTCTCAAAAACATGCAAAGTCATGGTTTATGTAAATGGTGAGAATTTTTTTTGAGAAAAAGTGTGTTTTAGAATACATCTTCAGATGCACAAGTGTAACGTCCTCAGTCTGAGCATTTCATTTCTGATTTTGAACTAATCTTGACGGTAGGACAACATTTTTGAAAGTAGCCTTTGCAATTACATTGATGAACGACAAATCCAATACCGAAGAATGGATATTATCTAATGTTTGGACGAGACAGAGATCATTTTCAATTCAATTAAAAATTTTGTCCTCATTTCTGATCTTGATTTCTGTGCTACCATTTGATCTAACATTTGTCTCAAAAACGTACATGAAAAACACACATGAATATCTAATTAGTGGGACAACAGTTGTGCGCGTGTTCTTGTTTAGCTTGAGGTTGAGATATCGTCGAAAATAACATACTCGACAGTTAAATCAAGTATATTTTAAAATCCTCTTAGGATACAAAACATACTCAATGATTAAATTGAGTATGTTACGAAAATTGAGATTTTTTGTAACATACTTGATTTAACTGTGGAGTATGTTATTTTTGCCGATATCTTAACCTCAACCTCTGCTGTAAAGGATCCACTTGTGCGCAAGATATTTCTCACGTGACAAGTTACATCTCGGAGCCCAAAATAAAAACATCAAATACAATTATCAGCAGTTACTAAATCGAAAACGCTTCGTTTGCACATTACGAGTCAAGCTACGTTATACAAAAATTGTTTATCTCATTTTAACAACGTTCGATACGAAGAAAATAGCTTATAACTGAAAGAACGTCAGCATTCAGCATTTTGTTGCCATTCATTTATTAAAACTAAGGTGATTAGATGTTATGGAGGTTGTGGTATGTCACAGATAATTTAAATAAATTTAATTAAGATCTTATTCAGAAATTACTTAAGTACATAGTGTTTGCATTATGATTCATGTAATCTTCAAACTGATTGATTTCATTGATATATGAGCATAGTTTGTTGACTCATGTGATGAAATATTAGATGGAAGATCATAAAAATATCATATAAATTCTCATCAACATACAACCAACAAAAATACACCAGATATCATTTTAACCCAGTGGTAATTTGACCAGACAGGCCTTTAACACCTTTATGTAATTTCTGGGATACGTAAAGACAAATGATGGCGTCAACTGAACAACTTTTTACGAAAAATACATTTATCGCCTTTAAATAAAATACAGTAAGACATGATAACATGGCGACATTACAACCATATGAACAGCCAAACAAATAATGCTATTGACAGAATTCCTGCTATGAACACAACATTCTGCTTGGTGTGGTACCCGTTGTAAGCTACAAGTAGACTTGAGAGAAAGAGTCCGAAACAAGCCTGGTGGTCACTCCATGTGGTCGGCCACAACAAGATTAATCCACTGAAAGCTTCCCAACCTGAAACAAAAATGAGTAAGAAAATGTCCAGATTGTCAGCTTTTATTCGGGTATAGGTCAGCCTTATTTTTGGTGTGAATTATCTAATTTGTGACAGTGTTAGTTCCTTTTTCTCTCATTTTGCACAGTAGCGGATCTAGGATTTGGTCAAGAGGGCCCAGAAAATTCTTCTGAGATTTAGCTAACTCTCAAATATGAATTCTCCTCCGTATCCTGGTACTTTTTGTTCAAAATTTTAACTTCCATTTTTGTAGGCACATCACAAAATATCTATTTCAATATTATAGATTCTGGCCATTTAGACAAATATGTTCTTTTTGTTTAGTTTGCACATACATTAGTCTCTAAGCTAGGGGTCTTTCAAATTTTTAACTTCAAAATATATGTATTTTCCTACTATACTGAACACTTTTTGTTAAAATTTCAATACAGTCTTATATAAAACTATTTATTAATTCTCAAATATTTTGTGTGTAATAATCTATGCAAAAATACTTTACTTTAATCTTTACAGACGAGATAGATTATGGCTTGAGTCCATAAAATGCACAGTCTGACATAAGAAGATGAAATATGAAATGAAATGATGAGCAGAGTGAGGCCAGAAGAATGTGAATGAAGCATAGTATTCATGCTAAGTAAAGTGAGGTTGAATTTTTTTTTTCAAAAAATATATCATTAGGGCCCTAAAATTCATTGTTTAGCTCTTAAATTGTACAGTGGGGCCTCCAAATTGTACACTGGGGCATCCAAACCTATGGGTCGGGGGGGGGCAGCCAGGTCCCACCCCCTGGATCCGCTAGTGTTGCAAAAACAGAATTACAATTACCTAAAATACTCGAAATATCCCCCAGCTGATAGGTTGGAAAGTAACACAAATAATGATTATTAAATGGACAATTTTATACTTTCCGCTTACAAATATGGACATGCAGAAAAACATGAGAACGTTCAATAGTAATTTCACTCCACTTTACTTTCACTTTTACATTAATTTCTTAATTGTGGCTGAATTAGTTTAACACCAATTATATTAGGCCTTGCTTAGGGTTATGTGATCAAGAAACTAGTCACTTACCTCCAACTACATAGCTGTACACCTGCGGATCAGGGTTGAATCCCAACGGGAAGACTTGAGACCACGGGGTGAACAATTCTTTTCTCTGAGGAAATGAAAACCATGTTTGAGAACACGTGTCAGGAAATTGAAGATATCCAGAATGTGCAGATGAAGGGTACACAGAGTAAGTCAGTCAATGGTGGAGTCAGTACATAAAGGGAGATGGCTCCTCCTGATCAATTCAAGCTTTTTCGTGCTTAAAGAGACACGTTCGGGAAACGTAAATGGAAAGTAAACTACATGGTGGCAAGGGAATCAAAAATTAAAAATTATACAGTTGGTTCATAGAAATGGATATCTTGACACTACTCTTTTCGGTTCAAGAAGTGGGTCATAGATATCAACCGTTCTCCGAAGGATGGCTGCTCTCCTTTGGATGCACTCGGAGTCTTTACCACGCGCCCTGGTGACAATTTTTGGAAATAACCTTGCGACTTCAATGTACAGTAATTGAAGAAAATGAATACGCAAAATATTCAGTGAATCATCGAGGATTCAACCACTTGACATTAAATTCTCAAAAGGGAAGTATTTGTGTACAGAAACAGTCCAGAATATACTTACAAACATATCTTTGAGACCAATGAACTTTGCCAGGCCTCCCAGGGTATAAATCAACCCTACTCCAATAGCAATTGGATGAGCCCAACCCGACATTGCTCTGTACTCCTGCAAATGAAAATTTCCTGTTTTCTGTTGCAATGTAGGTTAAAATCAGTACCGAATCAAATGGGTTCTGAGTAGATTTGTGATGGAATATATAAATAATACACGGGTAAGATGAAGCAGAAGACACAGTGAAAAATCAATCTTTTTTACTTTCCGTTGCCATCACGATATAAACACCTCAATCTGTTACTACGATACCTGAATTTTCTGTTTCCATTGCCAGCACAACTGAGCACAGAACTCATTTCATGACGACATCAGAATAAGGAAAATTATCAATGGGAACAAGCTTTGAAAGTCTAGACATCACAAATGGTTGTGATGAACATAATGGCAAAAATAAGATGCAGAATATAGACATGAATATATGTGCTTTAAAGCTTATTCAGACTGTCACAGCAATGGCATAATTTCCCTTGTTTTAATGTCATCATGAAATGGATTCTATGCTCAGTTGTGACGGCAATGGCAACGGAAAAATTGATATCACAGCAACAGGTTGAGGTTTTCATATTGTGGCAACGGAAAGCAAAGAAGATGGATTTACTTTGCCGTTGCCTTCGCATTGTGAACAAGCCTTTACTCTTATTTGAAAATATTGATGGATGAAATATCCACACACTATCAATTGCAAATGCCAAACTTCAAATTGTAAATGTATCATTCAAACCATTTAATCGGTTGGAAAACACACACAGGACTCAGACCTTATTTAATTGAGAAAGAGATAAATAAGCAAGTACACAAAAACAAATAAAACTCACCATTATTGCTTCCTGAGAAATGTTTCTATCATGACACCAAAGAAAAGAAATGTTCTTTTGGAAAAAAAGTCGTGATTAGGTGAAGGTCAAAAATGTAGACTGTCAATAAATTCTGATAATGTCCTGGCATACAACGATTTTAGTGCTTTAACTGCCCAACACCCACCTGTTTGTTCAAAACTGTAAATATGACTATATCTGACTTATCAAATCACAATCACAACTCGTATTATTTTCTTTAGCTGTCCTGGAGAACCGGAAGTCTTCTGCGCTTGTATTTTGAAAACATGAACCGACTTTTTTTGGAAATTCGAAAGATTTTACAATATCTATTATTTATGTAACTGATGGCGAAAATCAATGGCATCATCATACAAATACAAAGTTTTCTTTCTAGTTTTCACCAATTTATTTCTGTTCAAGTATAGGTTAGTGGCGGATTCAGGATTTCCCAGAGGGGGTGTGCCAACCGCTGGGGGTGCCAACCTAATATTTGCCCAAATTTCCCCCAAAACTGCATGAAAATGAAGAAATTTTGGCCCCGAAGGGGGGGGGCGTCTTTGGCGTTCCACTAGATCCGCCAATGCAGGTAGTAAATTATTTCACCATGAAAAGTCAAAATTTTGGTTATTATTTTGTTATTTATGAAGATTTTAATGAAGAAAACGAAGAGAAAATGACAATAACCATGGAGCAAGATCATTTTTTTCGAGACTCAACGAAGATACTTAAGTTTCAGAAGTACGTTTAATTGATTGTCACACATTCACAGAGACTTCGCGCGCACAGACGAATGTACACCCTGTAGGAAATCTATCAATTCTGACTATTCCGTAAAGAGTTTTATAATGGGTGTCTCTGAGCAAACATTTTTTAGTCATCCTTTGGACACCAAATTCTGACTGAACTGAAAAAAAATTATCATAGAGAACCATTATAAAACTATTTATGAACCAGTCAGAATTGATAGATCTTCCTACACGGTGACATACGGACATTTGTGAGAGGAGTCCGACAGTGGCACAACCTTCTTGTCCTAATACAGCACCTTTATTATTTACGTTCAAAGGGTTTACATATGGTGTGTGGCTGCCTTAAACTAGGTCTCTGAGGTAAATAGACCATTGCCACGCAGGCACCAATGCCTTAAATGTCACCCAGTGCAATGGCACTTACAGACAACACCACTGCACGAAGGAATGTTGTGAACATTTCAAGTCGAAATTATTTTGTCAACAATGTAAAGGCTAATCAGATTCTGTTTGTAGAATGGTAAGTCAGTTAATGTTTTTCCTTTTCGTTTTAAACAGACGTGGACGTTAAGAGTGTAATCATCAATGGTTTGAATTCCTTTTCCATAGTGTCTCGTCAAGTTCCTCGAGTTGTTATTTATTGAAGTACATTTCACAAGTGAAATTCCTTTTTTGACAAGATAATTAGCCATTGGTGATGTTTTACGTTTGACAGATATAATTTCCTTCATACTTTTGTCAAAATATGTCTACATTTTGTTGGAAAAACACAATCCCAACCACAACCCAACGCCTTTGGGCGAGACCTCTCTATTTGCAAACATTGCCGATTCAAATTATAACAGAAGAGAAAATACCACATGCAGTACCATGTGAAAGTTGTAGCACAGCCAAAAATACAACAAATATAGTTTTTGGGACAACTGTGTGCGAATGGAAAACGCATACTTATGCATACATATATTTCTAAAATTTTAAATATCATTGTTTGGGTTGTTTTTTGTCCAAGTCTCACTTGATAACACTGAACCCAAATGTGATATCTGCATCCGGTGATGTCATATTGGACCTATTCTGAGACATTTCTGTAAAATATTGAAATATTCAAGACATCTTCGTCATTATCAATGTACCGATATTTTATGACATCATTCTCGTAAAATAATAAAGACAGACGCAACGACACAGTCACAAGTTTACAGGCGGCCCTTTCCGGACTGATGAGTTTGTACTGATATGATACTGATAGCGCATATTATGCTTCCAGGTAAACTTGATGTTGGAATTTTGGACTGAATTATGCTGTATTTGTTACCAAGTAAGTGAGAGAATCCGTCTATTGCAATGTGATTATTGTCAGTTAATCCGTAGCCTGGGGGGAGCAACCTACTATTTGACCAATTGTTCCCGAAAACTGCATGAAAATGAAGAAATTTTGGTACATTCCTGCTCCCTCCCCCAGATACGCCAATGGCAACATTATTATTTCGTAAACTATTGGTACACCTAAGCTAGTAAAACATACGTTGGAATGTGTAGCAACGTGATGATTCACTAATCAGTGGCGGATCCAGGATTCCCTAGAGAAGGCCCCAATGCATAAGACGGGCGCCTATCTTTTAGTTGACCAATTTTTCTCGAAAACTGCATGAAAGTGAAGACATTGTAGCCGGGAGGGGCGTCCCTTGTCTCCCCCCAGATCCGCCAATGCTCCAAATAGTTGCAAATACTTTAGCTTTAAAAAATTCGATATTATGATATTGTTATAATTCTTCCGCTAGTATTATAGACAATTTTTAAAGTAGACAGCGCAGAAACTTAAAGCAGCGATGTTCCAGAAAACAGGCGAGTAAGACATTTTCTTCCTAATTGTCTTTTCCTTGTTTAGGAAGGAGAGGATGGACCAAGCTTCTCAGAACAGCCATCCTCGCGTTCTGTTTCGCAGCGTGTATGAGGCTCCTATTGAGTGGAACAACCATAGAATATTACATTACACCAGCCCGCATTCGATCAGCCCATACTGCTCAGGGTCATGGTCAAAAGCCCCTCAACTTCTTACAAGTTCAAGGTCACAAATCGCACAATCTGCTAGAGGCTCCCTCTGGTGGCAAAAGTAAACTCGAAAATAAGGTTAATTCACCAGAGGTTGAAGAAAAGAAAAACGAAGTAAATGGAGATCTTGATGCTGCTGCAGAAAAAGGTGCGCATGGAAACGAAAATACGGGAGAAAAAAGTGATCACGAGAATCTGTTGGAAGTCGACGGCGCAAACGAATATGACGAAGAGTGTCCGTACAAAGATTCCAAGCTAGAAAGATTCAAATGTTTCCTTCCTGCTCAAATGACTGAAAAGGGAGGTCCATTCGACCTTTACCTTGAAGAACGAGCCAACAAGGACAAAGTCATATTTCTAATCTCCATCGATAACGGCTACGTTGAAATGGGGCTGAACCTCCACGAAACATCCTTCAAGAGATTAGGAATCAGAAATTATCTGTACGTTTGTTCGGACGCGGAATCTGCACGCCAGTTGGATGAGCACGGCATCGATTGCTTCATTTACGAACAAAACATCAGACACGATAAAGCGTCGAGATACATGAGCAAGGATTTCGTACGTAAAACGCACGTAAAGACTAAAATCGTCCTGGCGGCTTTGTACCTCGGGTACAATGTTTTTATCACTGACGCAGATATCGTGTATTTCAAGAACCCACTGCAACATCTGAATTGTTCAACTTGCGACATAGAAATACAAAGTGATCACGTCGAAGAGAACTCGGGGTTTTATCTCTCACGACCCACCGAAGGGGCCATTTTACTGCATCAAAAGATGATGGACAAAGCAAACCAATCAAACAAGACATCCAATCAAAAGGCTTTAAACAGGGCGCTTAAAAACCTGAAACAGGAGAATCTAATTAAAGTGGGACACTTGGACAAATACAAGTTTCCGTGTGGTATTTATTATTTTGAACGTTTTAAAAGGATGTGGGCAGGAGATAATACCTGTACTGATTGCGTCATTGTCCATAATAATTGGATCATGGGGAAACAAGCCAAAGTGTACAGATTCAAGGAACATCTGCTGTGGACAGTGGACACAAATGGTTATTATAGTGATCCAAACAGAAAATATTTATCTTATGATAATCCTATTGACTGGGGAGAAAGTTCACGTGACATTGAAGTTTCTACACTGAAGAGGGCGCTGCAGATTGGTCACGTGCTCAATAGGACGGTGATACTTCCGGCCCTTACCTGCAGGGGGTGTGTTGGGGGTGCGTGCAAAACCGCCACGAACAAATGCTCGCTAAATACGCATCTGAGGATTTCAGCATTTGACGGAAAGTTTTCAGGATTGTATCGAGAACATCTATTCCTTTCCAATAGCAAAGTGCCAAAGTCAGTCAAGACCTCTGTGTCGCCTGTAATAGCTATTGGCAGTGTAAATGAAGTGCCAAAAGACAAGAAGAAAAATTCCAAAGTAAAAACAAAAACTTTCAAGCCAAAGGATTTAGACAATGGTGCCTCAGTAAGCGAATTACTAAAATGGTTTGGAGATGGGACAGATTTCAGCAAATACTCGGTTCTCAAATTCAGTTCACTGTACAACTCTTTTCAAACTCTCGATAGCAGTAATCCACACTACAAATTGATTATGGACAAAATTAAAAATGGATTCAAGAAAGCAATTTACAGGCAATATTAAAGATAACTTGAAGAGGGAAGACATGCCACAAAATACTCATTACCGCCTTGTCCAGGATAACTTATACCGTTTTATTGAAATAAAGAAAAAAGTATGCGCTCTTTTTTATTGTGTTCGTTTAATGAAAACATTTTCATCAAAAGGTGCAAAAATTACCCAGTCAATGGAAGCATCTACTGTAGTCCTACCCGGCATATTAAAAAACATTAGACAAAATTTAACCCACAAAAGGGCTCACAATTGATATGTAATTAAATATATGAAATTTTCATGTGGAATATTATTGCAACTCGCATAAAAGTTGACCATAATTACCCTTTCACCATGTACAAAATAACTCTTTGGTCCTCCACCTCAATTGTCCCTTGTGTATACCATGTTACGCCATTATGCTAAATTATAAACAACGCCAAATTTTACTACCAGTACCCTGTTACACCATTATGCTAAATTATAAACAACGCCAATTTTTACTCCCAGTACCCTGTTACGCCATTATGCTTAATTATAAACATCGCCAATTTTTACTATCAGTACCCATGTACCCTGTTACACTATTATGCTAAATTATAAACAACGCCAATTTTTACTATCTGTACCCAGTACCCTGTTACGCCATTATGCTAAATTTAATTATGAACAACGCCAATTTTTACTATCAGTAAGTAACGCTGAACTTTTCGTTGAGAAAATCGAGAGACGTAATCGGGAAATATTTGTCTGAACCGTCAATACTCTTGATGACAACGTCATCATCTGGCTGGACGAAGAAGGCCATGGATCGCCG
>JBCAUG010596924.1:0-14328 GCA_038406175.1 Haplosyllis leylae | reverse complement strand
CCACCAATGCAGTGGTGAGCTGCTCAGCGGTGCGTGACTAAGTCTGACGCTTTACCGACTGAGCTATCCCGCCGGCCTCACATGACAGATACATAGAGAACGTTATAATTCCCCTGGCCATTAGATTGTTAGATTTCTGTGCGCTTTTGTCAGAATTTGAAAACAAATTAATCAACACTTGGAAAGTTCAACGTTATGAAAAGCAAGATGAAAAGAATACTTTCTTGAAAGAGCTAAACAGATAGTTTGCTACCAGGGCCAACATTTTTTCTTTAAAACCAGTGCTCTGCGGTGTTCAATTTCTAGATTCATATTTGTATGTCGGAGCCAGCAACATCAATAAGTCAATCACTGCAGTCGTCTGGAACTGAGATCCATTTTACTGTGTACTCTAACGGGACAAAAATGTGTTTGTTTTAATGGTGAAATTAGGCAAATATGTCTGGAGTTTAATGTTTGTATATTTTGCTTCTTGCTCATGTGTGGACATAAAGGCATTTTGTGTCATGATTTTTTCACCATCTAATTGCAGGCATGGATAAAGTTAATCAGAGGCGACTACGTGAGGTCAATGCCTCAGTTCTGTGTGTACTTTCTGCAAGAACGAACTTTTGTGGACATTCACAATCATCAAGGAATCCTCGATTAATGAATCTATTTGCCTTCCTTCATCAAACAGGATACATTTAATGTTTATTAGTCAAAAGCAGAACGTTACAAATAGTGCTGACAAGGTATCACCTTGAACATAAATAAATGAAGCATCAGTGTCCTGAAGATTAGTTTCGGGTTATTAGTCATCTGCCTTGATAAGCACATTTCCCTTTGCGATGCACAGCTCAGCAGTATCAGGCCCAACATCCTGGTTAGGCAATATACCAGAACTAATTTTGTCAAATCATTAATCAATCCATAAATGGGAACAATATAAACATCAGAGGTATCATAACTCTAATCATGAACTATTGATGGTAATATTGTTTGTGTGTTTGAGTGCAATTGCTTTGGATGGCAACTCTATGTTGCAGCTGCGCCGTACTTAATATCAAGGGATTTTGAAGAGCGAAACCCCAGGGAGAAATAAGCCAGAGATATTCCGGTTAAATTTTGCACTAAACACACACTTAATATCTTTTATGGTGTAGCAAATAACCTGCCGTCCACAATCACTCCATGAAATAGTTACACATTTGTTTTGTTTCAATATGAATATACGAATCGAATTTGGAACCAATCTATTTGCAACATAAATACTTTGGCCCTGTGCAGAAATAAATTCTGAGGAATGGTGTCTCATACGTGTATTTATACTGCAGGTTTAGTATAAATTATTGCTTTTACAGGTATTCTCACACAGTCCTGACAAAAAAAGAAAATTGACATTCACAGTAATATTTTTACTTCAAATTTGCTTCAAGTTCCTTAAATATATAATGTTTTCGCTTCTCTGCCTGACAAAAAAAAACCTTATTCCTAATGTATAATTTTTCAGCAGAAAAATTCAGGAACTGTGTCATCAGATACATTGGAGTGATTTGACCTCGAATGAAATGTGTACAGATACACTAATACTCAATGAATGAAGAATGAGCTATGATGGATCTAGTTTCCACGAGGTTTCCTGCTACATCTAGCCTAATTTGTTGATGGCTGTAAAGTAAATGAGTCTTTTAGTTTCATGCAGAAAAGTTTCTTGCAATGATCTGTGCTACAAAAAGTATCCCCATTCTATCCTAAAACATACAGACACATGAGATATCTTTGAATTACTCAGCCCAGGTGGGATTCACGTCAAGATACTGACTACGTTTCTTTGTCTTTCTTCTTTAACTTTAAGTTTTCTTTTGGGACAAATTAAAAAGGTAAATTATAGAATCATTGAGCACATTAATATCTCTTTCTTCATGAAATTTATTGCAATATGGTGCATTGAATCAAGTAATATGGTGTGTGATCAGTATGCTAATTTTGAAAATTACTGGAGGAATCTGATAGTTTTTGCGGTGCAAGTCCAGCCAAATGTATGATTTATATTTTCAAATCCGACCTATATGCTTTTGTTCTGAATGTTACATTACCTGGCTTTTAACTGCAGGATTACTGAAACATGTCAAACAATTCGTGCTGCATACTGAAAGTTATGTGGTTTTGTGTCTACAGAATACATTATGTTTTTTTTATATATTCCGAAACTGCCTGTTTACTGGTATTATATTCAACTACACTTTCCACCTCTCTTGTATCCATGTTCAGAAAACCAAACCACAAATGTCTTTCAGTCGCAGGCGTACCATCTGCATAACATATTTGCAAACATTTGCAATAGACAGGCAGTTGAATTCCTTTTATTTGTCATTGATATTGAGTGACCTTGACCAAGACCTTCAGATGACCTTGACCTTTAAGCACGTTTTAGTGGAATATAAGCATACAGAAGTTCAATTTGACTTTCACCTTGACCGAATGACTCCACTCTACATACGTGGATGGTAACAAGAGTGCTTGGTTATTGGCTTGCTCGAAATTTTGTGTTTCGGTTAGCCTCCAACGCAAAGTGACCGTTTTTCAACGTTTCTTATGGATAATTCACCCCATGATCACTTAATACTATCATGTTAGAACATGAAAGTTTATTTAATTTCTTTAAATAATCATGCGATTCACTGGTGTTTGGCAGAAAGTGCAGATAGTGCAGACAGTTGCAAGACACGTAGCTAATACTATATGAAAGGCGCTATGATATAGTCCTCATAAAATCAAATGAAATTACAGGAACTTTCCTGAAGCGAGTGCTTTTAAACACAGAAAAAAGATACGACAGTCAGCTCTTCTTATGGCTTCTGTGAAAATCAGCTTGTATCCAGGGAACTAAGCCTTATAAGTTTCCTGAATGTAATTAATAAATGGAAGTTCAGTTTAAATACAGGTGTGAACTTAATCCTACAGGCGCATTTTCCATCTCGTAAATAATATATAGAGAACTTTTAGGCCGGTTGATTTGAAATCAGACCTACCAAACTGTTAAACCACTTTACCATTGTATTCGTGGTAAATAAATCAACATTTCTTGGAGGGACCTCTTACCAAATAGACCTATACAGTGAATACATTATGACAATAGAAATCACGAAAAGAAAGCCAGTTTGTAACATCAATGTAGTGAGGATATTGAGGCCATCTCCCATTGATTGGAATGTGAGGTTTTTGCCGACCACAGAAGTAGTATCTGGCCAGGAGGTAGATGACCTGCTCCTTCCCCACCTTCTCTCCCCTCCTCTCCGGCCAGGAAGGTAGGTAACCTGCAAGTCTGGGATGGGGGCAGTGGTTGGTATGGCTTTCATAGCAAAATTAGTCCACTTAAAATGGCTTCATTTCACAGCATAAAACCATCCTGTTTCGCAGAGATTAACATGGACTTTATTTCTTCTTTAAATTCATTGCTTCAAACGTAAAAATCTACAACTGCCTTTGTGACCACATAGAATTGGTTCCTAAGGGCCCGTTTACACCTAGCGTTTGCAACACCGCTGTGAGATCGCTCCCAAATCGAACTTATGAATTCTGTCCTACTGTTACACCAAGCATCAGCGACTGTCACTTGGAAATCACTTTGCAATCCATTCAGAATGATGTCGCAGCGACGTCGCAGACGCGTCACTGTCGCTAGATGTAAATGGGCTCTAACAGTGGCAGGAACACAAGGGTGTGCGACGAACAGGTACATCAATACTTAAAGATGATTACAGTCTACCAGACCAGTCAATAAAATACACTGTTGGGAAATAGGTCCTGTGTCTGTTTTTCGTCTTTCGTGTCTGTAAATATTAGTGGAACTCTACCAGTTGGGATGTTACAAAATAAAGTCCAACATTTCTTTTCTGGGAACAAAGACTGAGCAACATAAGTTTCAACGTTTAGTCAACTTCAGTCGAAGCTG
This sequence comes from Haplosyllis leylae, assembly GCA_038406175.1. Classification (NCBI taxonomy): domain Eukaryota; kingdom Metazoa; phylum Annelida; class Polychaeta; order Phyllodocida; family Syllidae; genus Haplosyllis; species Haplosyllis leylae. The sequence continues at coordinate 10,391 of JBCAUG010596924.1, read as the reverse complement.
GATGTCATTACTGTGAAAACACGGTCAAACAAGATAGCCTTCCAAGTTTGCTACATTTCCATTCATTCATTGAGTCCATGAAATGTTAAAAGAAGTCTTCCTTTCCGTGGTGAACTTTCCTGTAATGATCTGGCACAATGTAAATCCTAGCCCAAACGTACACCTTTTACTCCTGTGATATTATCACAATTGGCTTTTCATACATTCTTATCTGAAAATATGTGAACATTTTGGAGTAAAATTTTGACAAATATTCACAGCGCATAGTTTTAGACTTCAGACTTATTATAAAACCTTACAGTCCATGTTGCCTTAGTCTTGATTGCCTAAATTATTCTAAAATCACGTTTGAGACAGGGAATTCCTCATTACGTTGATTCAGAATATTTTCCACGAGTAGATTTAATGTGTGGCTTAAGGGTTTGCATGGGTCGATATTTTGTGAAATAACATTAATATTGTAAACTTAAAATAGCAGAAAATAGTTTGGCTTGTACAAATATTGCAATCACTAACAGGGAAATGTATTCCCAATGCAACAAATGGGTAGTTTTGTTGATTAAATGGCTTTCCTTGCACATTTTACCTTCATCCAAATGTTATTTCCTTCATTATTTATTATCTAATTAAAACAATGAAGGTTGATTTTGTATCGAAACAGGTTTTCCATATCATTTCTTTGGAGCCTATCAGTAAAAGTCCAACGTCCAAATCCCTTCATGAACCCAGTGTGAAATCAGTAAGGACAGATGTGATTGGCACATTTTGGTGGACAACGACGAGAGAATTGTATCACAAAACTTGAATCGCACTGAGAATTTGTTTAATTTTCCAATTGTTAATACATCTTTTATTTTGAAAATTTCGCAAATTCAGGTAGGCTCATGTATTTAATGTGAAAGTACAAAATTTCTGAAAAGCATTAAATCCCAGTGTTCTCTCACCATTGATTTAATTTCTGCGTGATATTTGCACAGTCGATGTTTCGGGGAAGGTTTGTACCTGACGACACCATAAAACTGAATATATTTCCGTTGGTTATTTGTTTTATGTCTACAACCCAGACGTTTCTCCGAATTATTTTCTCATTACTTGCTTCTCTTCATCTTCTGAATGACTGAAGTCATATTACATGAAATCTTTTGTTCTTGTCACGTCAAATTCTGCGTGACAACTTCAGTGTTGTTTGGGTACTTTGGTTCATTTCTTAGGATGCAGAAATCAACAATATTTCCAATAGACAAAATATTTGAAACGTTATTGCTGAAAAATAAAGCCAACAAGTGAGAAAAATAGGATGAGGTATTGAACCATAAAAATATAGGCAACCAGACACTTAGTAGGTAAAGAAAATTAAGTATTAAGTGAAAAACAACACGACATTGATTCATAAGTTTCCTGATCAAAGACTAAGTCTTTTGCAAGTAAATAATATGGACTCGCAAGAAACATAAAGTCTAACATAATTACATTCCTGGAGACAATCTCTACATAGGTACTTCGATAGTTTGGAACGAATAATCATTAATTTTATCAAAACGAATTCGTCGATTTGACATCGGAAAACATGAATTTGCACTTTGTAACCGCATTCTAATTTTTCACAATCATAATTATCCATTGATTAATTGATGCTGATTGCTGCAGTGTAATTTCGCTAATCAAGTGTATTTGAAAGCAGTGATCTAGGTTGCCTGGAAACTTAGAAACGATTAGACAATAGACAATGTCTATTAATCAACTATCTGTTAATTAAATATGAGAAATAAATTTGCCATCTACTGTGCCTACCCTCTTTCCAACTCTGCAGCTTAAACTTTAATATTGAGTTCATAAGCCATTTCTATAATTGTCAGTCTTCCAGTCCTGCATGTTGAATGGGACAACATTTCGTCTCCATTACAGGTGTGCGGTTTATGTTAATGGACTTGCACAACGACAAATCGTTCGAATCAATTCCAATACAATCGTAAATAAGTTAAATAATTTATGAATATGGAAATCAAATATTTCATACAAGCAAAACTGTTCATATAGATTAACAAATTTATTAGTATTTAGGGTGTAACTCATGCGTTTCTTTGTCACAGAATCCTGAAATTTCAGCAAATGGAAAACATTCTTGGAACTGAAATATTATCAACGGACCAACACTATCTTAACGTGTGTGGAAGCAACGCTCAGTGTCTTTGCGTGCAAGAAAACTACCAGTTGCAGCAATTGGTCATTGAGTGCCCTGCGTTAATATTAAGTTGAACAAAGATTGCAACATTAAGGAGATGGTTATTTCAGCTGGAAAGTCACGCAAACAGAGGTGCGTAAACTGTCTTTGTTTGATCTCGTGAATGTTGATCATGGACATTGCAAAGCAAATGTACATTTCTTATGCCAATGGAAATGAGGAAACTGTGGTCTTTATCATTTCCCTCGAGTGCAGCATGACTAGCGGCTCCGTATCAATGTTAATGTGAGACCGTACACATTGGACACATTTGACTCGTTTAGATTCAATGCGACACTATAATTTACGGTATTGATTGAAGGTTTGGCACACTTGCAATTAGATCCGAAATGTGGATCAAGAGTGAATATCAATGCTACAAATATGATCATTTGATTTGAAAATGACAAATATGGCGGTACATTTGTCAGTTAAGTAACTCAATTAATTACACAGCGTAAATATTTTCGTTTCATAAAGTGTTTATGTTCCTGAGTCACATTGTTTTCAGTTGACGTTATATCGGATAAATGACAATTGATATCAGAATTAATTCCCAAAAGTACTTTTAAAGACGGTTGGTGATGTTCTTCGCGAAAAGTCACGTTAATATATCAAAGTTCCTGAATTGAACATTTACCTCAGCTGGCTGAAATGCATTACGTTACTGGTGTTATTTATGCGTCACTAGAAATTGTGACTCCTCGAAAACACCTCAACACGATTGGAGAATTCTATCCACTAGAGGACATTATGGGAAATGACCAGAAGGTGATGGCATCTGGTTTTCTTTTTCTGCATAATAACTCAGTTGTATTGAGGTATATCTGCTCTATTCATGAAGTCATATTATTTTTTCAAAACCTACGTCATTGACCAATACAGCAAACTAATCTACAAGCTTTCCCCTTACCAGGGGGCAAACATTGTAGCAAATATTAGTTGTTGAAATATTCCAACTAGATCTCTCAGAATAACACCAGTAACATAATGCATTTCAGCCAGCTGAGGTTACTGTTCAATTCAGGAACTTTGATATATTAACGTGACTTTTCATGCCGGGCAAAAATCTCATTATGAAATTGAAGATCATGTGTCAGTTGAAAAAAAAAGTTGAGTTGCTTAAAAGTCCTTGCAGTTGCTCGGGGCTTGAAAACAGCATGCTAACAATAAGATGTGCATTTAGCTGCTTCCGTAGTAGCTACTCTGGAAACAAGAAACGTTCCTGTTTTTGTCTTAAATCAATTACAATTTTCTTAAAGGCACAATGCGTCTGCCTCTTATACCCTGATTACCATTACAGAAAATATACAAGGCTCATGGGACTGATGAGTAAAACCACTGAGACATATTGTGTTGGTTTCCCCCTGTAGCTGCTTATTCATATGCTCATTCATATGGTGAAAGCATTAGTTCCAAACGTCTAGTGCACACACAGTATGCTCCATGCCTGGCAAAAAGCTCATTATGTCTTATTAAAATATGACTCTCTCTGTGTATTTATTTATTCAAGTAGCTATGGTTCTATGATTCAGTTACATGTAAATAATCTTTTGAGCCAAGCTTTGATAAATTCAGATTTGTAAATCGTGACTGTATGGTAGTCAGGTGTTTTATGTTCGAAAATATCGAAATGAATAATGATAAAGCAACTTACTTCGATGTGCTGGGGATCAGGTTGAACTTCTGCTGTTCCCATCATAAGCCCAACCTGAAAACATTTCAGAAGATACATCTATTACAAATTGTATCAGTGCCTGAATACTAGAGTTCTGATTAACATATCATAAATCATTTATGTATTACCATCAGGCTATTATTTTATTCCCACAAAAATGATTTTTTATTATGCCCGATTTTTATTGTGGGAAACAAGTAGAATAATCATGTACCTGATCTTTGGTTAGTTTTCCTGTACCGTCAGTGTCAGCTCTATCAAAGCATTCCCTAAATTGGTCTTTAACTTGTTCCTTGGTTGGCATGTTTGAACGACAACAGTGACCAATGCAATAATCCTATTCTACTATCAACCTGGAGACTATTGTTTTTATTGACATGGGCAACTGCAGTAGCACTTATGGATTAGATGGCAGTGGATCGCAGCTCTATATGGAATGTAGGCAATCAGGACAGCAGGCCAGCTTCACAGCTGCAGAACCTGATGCATCCGCAGAATACTTTACCTTGTTATACTGTACTGTATGTGACGGCGGTGATATCTACCGATATCTGTGAAGTCTGTGCTCGGCAGGCGGAAAGCTGCTGTACTTCTGTGTTTGGCACATTTGGTTGTGCGGTGATAATTTTACCTTGTCACTCGCAAAGGAAAGTTGACGAACTCAACACCTGAACTGTCTCCAAAGAAAGGAAACAAGTAACTATTTTTTTGAAATTATTAGTTATTTTATCACTTCCTTTCACAATACCAATTAAAAGATATCAGAATGAACCTCTTTCCAATATAATTTTAGATTTCTTTCACAGGCACACGCGAATCTAAAATGAAAGACGACTTATATCGTTTCCCCCCTCTCCCATCGCCCAATTTTTTTCATTCTGTTTGACTTTCATAATCTGTCCTTTACAGACTTATTCTTTGAAAGTAGATGTTTTTGCGGTGGAAGAATATGTTCAGTTGCAAATCGAAAGAGGTTTTCCATATCATTTCTTTTGAGCCAATCAGCGAAAGGCTGACATCAAAATCTTTTCATGAACTCAGTGTGATTTCAGTAGGGAGAGACGTGATTTGCACATTTTGGCGCGAAACGACCAGAGAATTACATCACATAACTTGAATCGGAATTGTTTGAAAAGGTCTGTATTTTTAGGAAAGATACAGCAGTTCCTCACTAGTCAAGATCTAACGCATGAGTAAGGCGAGTTTCTTTCTCAGCAAAATTTTTAAATTTTCACTTTCATGAGCAGGATTTAGACCATTCACTGACGAAAACTCCAACATTTTAAAGCAGCAAATTACATTTTCATATTCCGCTTCAGATTAAACGTTAACTCCTGGGTGACACATGCAAATGGTACTTAAACAACTTCAAAAGTTAATTTGGCTATATTTTATTGAGCTTATGATATATTTACAAGAAAAAATTTTCATCACTAGTTTTTCCTAATAACTGAGCAGGTCAATTAGCTGTCAGGATAGTTAAAGTTTTATTAACAGAAACCACAACAATCCTTGGGCAGGAATGTCCATAACTCGCAATTGATAGGAAAAGCTAGTAATGGACACATATATTACAATACAAATTTTGAGTACTGACTTTTCTTAAAAGAAATCAGTCTCCTTGCCATTCAAATACGTTGGATTACTGGCAATTGGTCATTGTCAACTCCTGCTAAAATTTACCAACACACAACTCAACACTTCAGCCTAGGAATTCTGACACAAACGTCATAACACAAACATTAATGATTCTACGCATCCCCAGAAAATATTTCTGGCTCCAGTACTGTTTCTTTTTTCAATTACGCGGTCAGGAGTTCGTGCAAGCATCTCTTTTGAAATTGGTGATCAAAATACGTTCACACCTGCATTTTCGAAGTCATACTTCGGGGTTATTTCTACTTTTTGTGTTACCCTGTAAATTTGTCTACAAAGTATATTCCTTCCTGTAAATATTTTAAGAATGGTCTGTCAAAGTACACGAATATCAAAGGAAGAGATCGCAATGCAGTCATTCCTCTTCTTGGATAACTAATTGCCTATTACAAACTATTTATTGTCCGTAAAATTTGAAAGCCCAATTAGGTACATTTCAAAACTATGTATTGAACAAACTGTAGCAAGCAAATGGCGCCATCTGGAGTCGATTAACAAGTGGACATAGTTTTGCAGAATTCATCGAACGAGATTTTTCCGTCTCCATTCACGTCACACTTGTCCATAAACGCCTTTAACGTTTCTGCATCGATGTCGAATGTAGGATCTGAATAACAAAAAAGTTTACATTTAATTTTTTATTCATGCTTCATAAAGAATAGCACAAGCGAGTTTTCCCTAAATTATACAAAGTTGGCAACGTTGCTACCAAAGGCTTACAACGGGGGAAAGCAAAATAAATTCAGCAGAAAAAGTTGCCCCGAGTTGGGATTGATCATCGCTCTAGGGCCTTACTGACTTTGCTTGATGGTATGTGTTGGGTTTCTGAAGTGAAGTGAACTTTGTTTCATGCACCACTTCACATTTTGGACTTTATAGCTGCCTAAAAGATTCAGATTGAGTCAGCCAGTAGAGCATTAGTTTGATGATCAAGAGGTCCTGGGTCCCCACTGGGGGCAATTTTTTGGCTGATTTTTTTTTGTTTTGCTCTTCCCCGTATAACTTTTTGTAGGCAACGTTGCCTACTTTGTACTATTCAGGGGAAACTCGAAGATATCGAAGATATAGAAGCAAACATTCATACCAGATTTCGCCAGCTGTACCAGATCGTCTTTGGTGATGGTGCCTGACTTGTCCACATCGTATTTATCAAACAAGAATCTCATTTTCATAATTCTGAAATTGAAAACCCCCGTGGTTATTGTCTTTCGAATGGAATTCGATAAGACTAGGTGGTCCTGTACTGATACAGAAAATACAAAATTGATAGTTTTAGCTTTGATTTCATGTAATTAGTTAACTCAAAGACCAAACCCTTCATATGAAACAGCATTACAACCCCCCACCCCCCTTGACCCTGACACCCCCAAAACCCTTGATTTTTACAAAAATCTGACAACATTTTGATTAATTGGTCATGGAGTAACATTCAGAAAATTTAATTCTCCATTTCATTCTCTTGGGGGGCATGGGATCGGTTAAATTAGCCATAATTTACATGGAAGTGAGCGAAGGACTACCCCTGGTGACCAGTCTAGATCTAGATTCGAAAGACTCGCCGCCAAGACGTTGGCTGCTTCATATTTTTGATCGATTGGTTCCCACTCAACTTAGAATTACTGTTATGGTAAACAGAAGCGATATCACAGAAAACCCTGAGGATTCGCTCAAACGTAAGAAAGTCTCCAGAAGTCATACAGTGGTCCACCCCACACCTTGAAATGTAAGCGAATTATTAATTGTTTCAAGGTGGAAGATTTACTCCATTTACTGGAATCTGAGCAAAATTGAACTGATACAAAGATCTACTATTGTTTCTGACGTGAGATGGTGGGTTGATTCTTTCACTATTCTGGCCGAGAAGTTTCTTGCGAAGAGAAAATAGGCTCTTTGTCTAACATTTCATGAAGTTCGGAAATAAATCAGAAGAAGAGCGATAGTTGTGATGACGATCCATTACAATGAAAGATAAATGTGGCACGTAACATGTTTGTGGCTATTATGTCAGTGATGTGCTGGAATTCTGTAGGTAGATTACGGGCATCAGTTACTACACTCAGTCTCACCTGTCTTAGCAAGTAAACTCGCACATTACATTACATTGAATTTACCTTGTACAAGGCCAGCAGATGGTGTACTCCACAGAAATGAAATCATATTTCACAATTCACCCTCAACCTTTAGTACTGGGGTGCACAATTACCAAGACAACGTAATTACTCTAATGTTGCCCAAAGTGTTTTCTTAAATCATGTAGTGTTCAGTTTCTTACACCAGGTTATTGAGTTCTGCATAGTGTTGGATTCAAAATACAAAATTTCTGAAACTTTTTCCAAGCTACATGTTACAAAAACGAAAATTCTCTCTTTCGCACCATGGAGCCTTTGAAGATGTACGCACACACACACACACACATACATGATTAACTATTAAATGGTAATATGCAGAACATTATCTACCTACTTCGGGAATATAGCCAAGAATGCAGCAAAAACAGAAACGAGATCGAAAAACTACATATTGGATAGAACAAGTTCCGGTGTCAAGACAAAGATCTATCCACTGTGATTTTCAGATCATAAATAAAAGGCCATTTTTCAATTATCTCAAGCTCTCTTTGTTTCAATGCTCCAATAATCAAACTAAATATTTTAGAGGCAAGAAGTCTCAACATTTTCTGAGTCTCACCCACTTTAGAAGGGGAAAATGTTGCAGAATATGGTCTAAAACCTCCAGAAGAAAACAAAATATCCATTACACTGATGAGGTTCTGAAACTGAGAAGGTTCCCATTGTTTCTGGGAATTCAGATATTTCTCTGAAAAAAAAATTCCAGACCTAGAAATATTGTAAAATTTTCCAATTGTATAAAAAATACTGGAAAAATGCAGGGAATTCTGGAAAAACTCAAATGTCCCAACCCAATATGTATGATTTGGGGTTTGTTGTACTTGTCAGGAGATTGGAATAATGCAGGATCCTCTGCATGTACTCAAACTAATGGATTGAAAAGTGAGATTGTACTTTTGGGTATTGTACAAAGTGTAGATTTTGCTGCAGATTTTGATTCCAAAGTATCAGGAAGCACTCTCAAACCGTTAAAATACATGAACATACTGAAAAATCTGGAAAAAATAATGGAATTTTGTCAGTCCAGAAAAGTGAGAACTTAATGTGCTTAAATTAATGGTGTGAGAACAAAACTATGCCAATAGAAGTAAAAACCTCGACAACGTCATGCAAATAAAGTAGAATCCATTTGATCAAGATTTTTTTTCTTGGAGAAACGTGAAAAAAAAGAACGTTTCAGTATGAAACAGTTCAAACGGTAGTATCGGCAGCAAGCCTACTTTACGTTATAATATAACAGATGGGCAGACAGAAACATAAACAAAATCATTGCTTGGTTTACCTTTCCAAGGCTGGAGCTTCTGGTAGAAAACAAAGTAAATTGTTGCTTAATTACGTTTGTTTAGAATAAGACGCCACAACATCTAACTGTTCGTGGTGGTTTGGTGTGTGTCCTGAATTTTCGCATGCACTTCGCCTTTGAAGATCGTTGCAAGTTGTACCACTGCTACTGAAGGGACACTGAAACCATATCAAGACGAAGTACTGTAATGTAACCGTTCTTCTGTTTTAATATGTGGCAGCATATGGGAACCATATTTTCAGTTATGGAGGGATTAGTTGAGGAAGAACTGGACTCCCCATGAAGGATCAGGTCTCGAGAAAGACCAATGCTGGATTTAACGGTAGTCTGGTAGTCTGTGACTAGTTCAAATCACTGCGGACTGGTTAAAATTACATTCAACTTGTCCAGCTTGACCAGTTAAAATCCACCAGTAAAATTATAAAACATTATGCAGTTTAACTATGGATGAGGTTAACAAAACTTGACATGATGAGGTCCAAACATAATTAGGTCAATTTGAACATCACATATGAAGATCATCAAAATTTTCCAGTTATAACGAACAACAAGACAACCTTCCAGTAGGAGACACACCACACCCGTTTCCCCGTTCCTCAGACCCTGGGCTGATTGGGGGGAGGGGGCAGCTTCTTCCTGACTGGTAGGTGGGCCATTTCCTACTGCATCGTGGGATAGTTTTCCAGTGCATCATGGATGCCCCGTGGACAGACACAGGACTAAAGACCGGTACAGCATATTGTTATTGTTACCGACCGTGTACGTAAGGTAAAGTTTTCACAGGCGTCTGTAGTTCGGTTCGGCGGAGCAGGGCGGGGGTCGGTTCACCTTGGACCTGGCTCCCTTCCCCGGGACCATGAACTGTTGACCCGACAGCCTCTCCTTCGGACCAAGAACTGTTTACCCGAAGATGTTGTCATGCTATGTCATGGTTTTGTCCTCCAATTGCGAAACGAAAATCTGATGGAACTGAAATAAAGGAATTGAAGGCGAGTTAATGTCTGTACAATACAGGCGAGAACTGCTTAGTGCATGTAACTATAGAGATGTGAAGAGATGAAAGAATTGTTCGCTCATTATGTCGTTGCTGTACTAGTTCACTCACTGATAGAGCATAAAAAATCGACAGCTGGAAGATATATCTTGCACAATGTAACAACGTGGTGCGAGAAACGTCATACTGGAGTCAAAGGTCCGATAAAATTATAAATTGCGCCAGCATTAAATAGACCAGACAAGATCAAGGTCAATTTGATAGGGCATGAGACATTATTAAATTGAGTCAAAAAGACAAGCATGGTCATCTGTACTTCAATCACTTTCAGTGCACAAACACCAACCCTTGTGCAATCCTGAAGTGCCAGACGTATTATGCATGATTGTAATTCCTTCTTATATTTAGCA
>JBCAUG010596813.1:0-14330 GCA_038406175.1 Haplosyllis leylae | reverse complement strand
CCCCCCCCATCATTGAAGTGTGTGGAGCATCTTGCGGAGACTAAACCTTTGACCGCGTACGGTCAACATTCTCGTTAGAAAACTGTAGGCTTAGTCGGGCTTTCAAGAAGGTTAAGAGCTGTCGTGTGGTGAGCATAATGCGGCATATGAAATAACTCTTAAACCCACAGTTAAACAGTACTTAAATTAACACCAACGAAAAGTTGAGTTAGGAGAAAACCAGTGCTAAAATAATCCACAAATTTTATGCCAGTGGGTTGGCTATCAATACAAATTGAAAATACTCGATGCAAGAAAATAAATTGTACTTAAATTAATACCAACGGAAAGTTGAGTTGGGAGAAAGTCAATCCTAAAATAATCCACAAATTTTATGCCAGTGGGTTGGCTATCAATATAAATTGTTAATAACTCGATCCATGAAAATTCATCTTTATGTCAATTAGCATCATGCCACCACCAATGGAAAGTTCTTGAGCAATGATGAAGCAGATGCGAAGCGTGCAAATGATCTGAAATCCTTCAGAGAAACAAAAATGATATTAGATTTTTGTCACAAAATATCTACTGTCCTTCACTGTTTGTCTTCGTGACATCTTTTTTGTTTTTTAAATTATTTCCAAAGTTGATATTGATCTTCGTTGTTCATTTTTCATAAATAAAACTGTAACAATTCATTGCACACTGATAAGAAAGCATGCAAGCGAAGGATTCCACCCTGGTTTTGAAATTCAGGGCAAACGTCACCAAAAGTCTACAACAGGGATATCAGTGATTCCACAAGAAGGACTTGTGTTGTCCAAAAATTTAAAATAAAAAGATCAAGTTGATCAGTTGAATTCTATTGAACCGTTGTCAAATGAAGCTGGATTTAAGCAGGAACAAAAATAATATTTGCAATGAAGTCGCACAGAACCGAAGTTCTGAAACGGAAAATGCCTGTTCACAAACACAATAGATATGTATATTTTATGCATTCAATTAACTTTACATATTACATATTAGGTTATTAATGGCTTCCTTGAAAGTAACAAGCTGAGGCAGCTGCAGATTTTAATTAAAAATTCCAGCAAAGCGCAATGTACTTTTTTTGTCTTGATCTTTGCTTTTTGCATTTCATATCTTGCGCTCTTGCAGCTACTTTTTCTGCTCGACTGTCAGTGCATCTAATGACATTCCACCAACCTTCAGTATCTTGCTTGATGATAATAATAATAATCTTTTTGTTTCAATCAATATGTCTTGCACTGATTCACACTCACACATTCTTAACTAACTGAAAGTAACCTATTCCTTTTTCAACCTGTTCTTGAAAATTAAATCATAACGTAAAACAAATCCAATAATTGATACCAAAAGTACTTCAGTTCAAATTCGGATTATTCCGAAACAGACACTGACATTTTGTTCCTTACAAAGTTTTAGTTTCCAGTTGTGGAGTCAAGACAGATAATTATTGACTTGTGGCCATGTACAACTATATTTTTTGTCAAAAAAGAATTGTTAACCCGAACATGACACAAAAGCTAACTAAAACTTCCAGAGCATATAAGGTACATAGCAAGCTACACATGTCAATTTTACCCAAATTTAGACTTCACAAAAAGATGATAATAGTGACCATAAAATGCTTCATAAATTTTCTAACTGCGTAAATAGTTTGAAAGGTAGAATTACGGACAAAGTTCACTGAGGCTGAGAGGTCATTCCTTCAAACCGGACAACAACACATAACCCTCCTCGTACAGAAGCAACGTCTACATGATCTGTCAAGATAGAACAATGAAGGTGAATATCGCTACTTTTAGTTACTGGATCGATCAGCGGTGAAAGGGTAAAATGAAATCTGAACCCAACAATGTCACCTTATTGTTCAAATTTGGGCTGTCTAATCGCGAACACTATTAAAGCTTATACCTCAGAAGAAAACAAGGATTACATGCTTTGGAATTAGACACCATCCTGAAGTATTATTTTACAAACAACTAATGGAAAGGTTTGACACTGAGATCACATTTTTCATCTGTATACAGTTACCTTTGTAACAGAGATCTTAGATGAGGAACGAAGATTTACGTCAATGATGATCGCTTGACGACACAGTAGGTCTTTGCCTTGGGTTGCCTTTGAAGAATAAAATGTGTAAATTATATTTCTACATCTTCTTTTGTGCATTTACGTAACGTAAAATGGGCCAGAGAAGACATTTAAATTTTAAATTCCACACCTGTCTGCATCTGTGACCCTGTCATTTTAATGCCTTTAGGGACTTGGAATGCATGAAAGACGCCACAATTTTTGCAAACTTTCGCCCACTACAGGTTCACCTTTTCTGATTACTGTTTAAGTATCTGTAGATATTATTCTTAATCAGTGTAGATCTAACTTGGTAAAAAGTAACCCACATGTAATTTTCTTGGTAGATCTTGATCGGAAATACCATGAGGTCACTTCCAATTGACCTGTCAGCGCTGAAGGTCCAAAATGGAACTTGTCTTATCGACAAAACATAGTTTGGGCTCGACTTGGTTTGTCGCAGATCTCCTCTCCGGGAGAGCACGTTCACGTCTTCTCTACGATTCCCATTCCGGATGTTGCCGTCGAACTTCCAACCGCGTAAGGATTCAAGTGCACTTAGGGCATGCCTATAGCGAGGATGAAGTGCACCCATCATCCGTTCATTCCACCTCTCCAAACATTGTAGTTACAAGCGAGACCTTTTCTGGTACTCTGGCTGACCACAGAGTAAATTACTGCGAAAATATACCAAAAGCGCTTGTTGTTTCCAACACATAGTGTATTTAGATCACACTATTTAGTTGTCTATTAACTGCGTATCTAGCTCATAAACTGACATCCAAATATCCTGACAGCCAAGTATCAAGACAGTCATTCATTATACAATTTCCCATTTGCGTAAATCTTGTCAATAGATGTTTTTTACATCGCCTGAATAGCCGGAAAATTTGTACACCGTGAATTTACCTTTTCATGTCTAACAAAAGCAGCACAATGAAACAACTGACATACAAATCCGGTCGAGTATTCCATCCAAGAGACCTGTTGGTGATCTATTTGCACAGAAGTGACCGCTGCCAAAAAGTCCTTGTACATTTCGCCATTTGTTTTTCCCACAAAATGTAACTATATTTAGATCCTACATAACATAAAACGTGTAATATAGAATTTGTTATCATCAGAGAATAACCTTTATTTGTGTCTTTAAGCTTTTCTAATAGAGTCAGTACCTCAAAGTTAAGTAAATAGGTTCACAGACACAAAGTTCAGTGTTGCACTGGGACCTTTCCGACGTAGAATGCTCCGCTTCGATAAATTTTAAGAATCAGGGCTAACTGTGCTCCCAAACGTCCATCTCTTCGCTGGAGCAATGAAGCCAATACCATGTAGGCAGAACAACTTGTCACTGTGATAAACGTCGGTCACACAGCAGTAACTAGACCCCTTATTCTTTTTATATTTCTTAATCTTGTATGGGTACAAGGTAATTCAAGACTTGCCCAAAGACATGGATGGCTACTAAACTTTGTTGACAGTTTGCATTCGCTTTGTAATTGCTCTTTAGTGCACGGAGATATTCATGGTCTTCATGGTATGAAATTGGGAACAGTACTATTTGAGAGGGAGACTTTAATCGCAATGGCAGGAATAAAATACTGTTCATTATGACTCCAAACGCAGGACAATGAAGAGATTACATGAATATTTCTGCACTGACAAATGATAAAATTTAATCCAACAGGTAAAAAAATGTGTAGTTTCAAAATTGTGTAGTTTCATAATTCTTTAAAGGACCCCAAGCAATGTTACAAATGGTGCCGGCTAATGTCACAGAAATGACGCACACTATTGATAAGACTTTGAGGTATCTTTATGAAATGTAAATTCAATGACAATGTACGCAGGTAGTATCCATTCTGGCGAATCTATCATTTTCTCGTAATTGTACCTTTATTATTTCTTTTAAAAGTTTAAGCTAAACACACATAAAGAGTGCAAAAAAGTTTCCTAAGAGCAAATGTTTTATTTGAATAAATATGAAGAAAGCAAGGACAAAACTAAAAATAGAAAACGTCAGGCCAGTGTGCTAGCAAATATTTGCATAGTTTTCATTTACCTCTAATCCAAGTGACACACAACCGATTTGTCGTTTCGTGAGAAGTTCTCTTTTAGGGGTTTTGAAATATTTACATGTGAGTGATAAAACTTGAATTACACTGGGTCCCGCTTAGAACGAGCAAATAGATGCAAAGGAAAGTGCTCGTTGTAAGAGGGTGCTAATAGTAACCTAACTTTTTTACATTGCTGTAAATTATTTTGATGCAAAGGAATCTGCTCGTTGTAACCGGGTGCTCGTTGTAACCGAACTCGTTGTAAGTGGAACCCAGTGTACGAGAATCGGTTATCCACTCTGCAATCAAGAGAATTGGTGGGAATGGGGTATTCACTGAAATAGCTCTTTAAAAATACAGTATAATTTGCTTGCATTGTTTTGCACCACAAAAATATCTTACGATAAAAGATTGCATCAGAATTCTGTGACTTGTCTTTCTTAGTTTATTTCACTTATTTGTATTTGTGCGTCACAGACCCAGACACACGATAATGTAAAATAGAAGTCAGCAACTTCACTAACCAAACCAAACAGAAAGTGACGTGAAACACAAAGACGGAGTTTTTAACCCCGAGAGGTCCAAACTAGTGCCGACAAGTTTACCTTGACAAGCAAAGACATAAGTATCCGTTTCCCAGGCGGTTAATACTTCAATGTCATCTTTGCTTAAATTACACTCTTTATGAAAATCAACATCTTCTGACTTACAATGGTTTCAAATTAGATCTGGAGGTTATGTTCACGACTGAACAGGTTGTGTTACCGATGTTCATGGTAAAATATTTCATGTTGCATTACATTACTACGTCAACTGAAAGTCCTTTGTCGGAATATCGGTGAACAGAATTATTATTTCCAGCTTTTAGTAGGAGACGAAGTATTCACTTTATGTCTTACAATAAAACCTTGCACAGAGAACAGCTGTGGAATCTGTAACCTCCCCAATCAAAGCGACTGGATTATCCGACACGCTTCCTCATTTTCTTTTGTAACCCGTCAGAGTTGTTTGTGCAGAAAGATATTGATATATCTTACAAAATGATGCCAAAATTATCCAGGTTTAAGTCAAGTTTAAGACAACAACCAATATTAATGTCAGTGACATTTATATATGGCTCAAACCAATTGTTGCTGATCATATTCTGGACTACAAATGGTAATGTAAGCCCTCTGTAATGAAACAGATTACCATAGGACATAGATCTATCTCTCACAGATACAGCAAACGATGCAAACATGATGATACCCATGCAAGAACATGAAGCGCTCTGGAAGGGTGAAATGATGCATCTTCGGAGATGAGGTATTCGAATGACCAACAATGGTCTCTTTGGTAACAATTTCCAAAGTGGATATTCATTTTTGAAATCTAATGTATTTGAAATATGAAGGTTAAGAAGAGTGAACCAAATTGCCACGGAATCCCAATTGTCGTCCTTACAAGTGCTATTGGACGTACTCAAAATGTTCAAGGCCTAAAGCATTTTGGCATTTAAACCTAATACATCTTTTGCTCGGATGAAGGTTTTGTTTTTCATTCAACAAACATGGCAAATCTTAAACTCCATTACTGGGGAGAATTTGTTTCAGTTTGATTGTTCTTCTTTGGGTTTGGTTTCAAGTGATAGATTGGAATTAAGTCTTCGGAGATTTACTTTATTTGTGACAGCTTATATTCCATGTGGATAATCACAAAGACAGATTTAAACATTAAAGAACACGTCAACACGTGGTGATGTATGATATTCATTGGGAACGAGGGGAAATCCAGTTTATTCTCCTACAGAATATTCAGGCTTATCATGTAGCAAAAGCCTCTTTCCTGACACAGTTCAATAATGCCAAAATCCAGCATCGAGTCCACACGCAGCTATATTTGGAATCTGGTGTGTTTCCCACAGGGCGAGTGCCGCCCAGAATACATATTTGATACTGCTTTGACTTTTATTAGATCTAAATTCAAAGCTCTCTTGCCAGTTAGACCTTATGGATTAATTTTCCATATTGATATTCAAAAGTAAGGAGGATGCAACTGGAATACGGAACACTGAACATAACATTGCAAATCTGATGACTTCTTGAGATGTTGAATTTGTGTGTGCGAGGTTTCCTGAGTAAACTACCACTACCTTTTTAAAAGTACGCTATCTAGGCATTCCTTCCCTTTCCTTCCTTCTGAAGTCTTGACCACAATTATCGGCGATTTTTCTGTAATGATTGCTCGATTAACTTCTGATTACTTCTGAAGCTTCGCTTCAGAGAGTATTGTTTTGATACGTGCAGCAGACAGAGATTTCACCTCCACACCAAAACTTGCAGTGTGTGCGCATGTAGCACACACAGCATGCATGCAGCTGACAGGCGAAGCTTCAGAATATTTTGTGCCGTTTGCGGTCAACTTGTTGATTTAGCACTCCTTTACAAAATGCATAATTTGCGAAATTCTGTAACAAACATGCAGAATGTTTTCCCAATTGTAGCTCATATATTGGATGCTGGGTTCAATGTCAGATTTGATTTTAATCTCTTTCATAATTTGCACTTTCAGTTTTTTGAGCGTCTGCGCGTTTTCACCAAACGATTTCTGCCATACTACGCTACAAAAGATGAAATATAACCATCGACTCTGTTTTACCAGCAAATTTTCAAAAAAAGCAACAAAACCATTAATCAGTTCAAAATATTGGCGTTTGCCAAAAATATGAACAGATCAACGAGACACCCGAGAACTGGGCTTCAAGATGTCCTCGCAGGAGAGCCATTAACGTTTTACGCAGCAACGTTCAGAGATCAGGTAGTCAACTTAGGGGGACGGGGGTCCTATGAAGAAACTTGCCTTAAAGAAACCCCCCTACAAAAATGGCCATATAAGGATCTATGAAAGTTACTTCATAGAAACCCCAAACAATCCAACAATAAACCAAGTTGTACATACAAAATAATTTTTTGAAAACAAAGTTCCCGTCGCTCTACGTGCTCGGGCACAAATAGCTTGAACTGAATCTGCCACTCCAAGATTCAGAATATTCAGTTGGGTAATATCAAAGTAAAATCAATAAATATAATTTTGGTCAGAGTTTTCTAAACAGGATTTCTGACTGATTTCGAAGAGTGTTAAATGAAAATGCTTGTAATGAGAACAAAAAGCAATTTGTCCGAAGAGTACAATAAATATTTGGAGCAGTACACCATGATGTAACTAAATATTTTCAATAATTTTTTATGCATTGCCTAACTACAAATTGAATTAAAGAAATACCAATTTTTGGTCAACTATGAAAAAAGTATAACTTCCTATCTGTTTCCAAAAGGCTTACCATGAGTTTAAACAAGATCCAAACCACTTTTACTTTTCGATCTGTTGTTTACTTAAAACTTTTATAATTTACAAGGTAAAGCCTACACAAAATGATTCTTTTATCATGGATTACAGGAATTTGTGATATCGGATGTGTTAATCTCGCATTCATAAAACACACAGCTAAATGTGGCCTGTAGGCAATCATGAATAGGAGCCAAGAAAATTCCCCGAAGTACTTATTGTAAACAATTAGTACAGAAAACATAGAATAATGTGCGAGGTATATATAGATATATTTAATGTAGAAGGTCATTTGGTTGTAAAAAAATTGACCCAATACTATGAACACAGCAGAAAAATTTAGTCGACTTTCTGAGGATTCGGAAGGAACGCATCACCAGTCAGCATCATTAAAAGTCATTACTAGGACCAAAATAGGCAAAAATAATCACAAGGAATGTAATATTACCTTCTCTGTAGGGCTATTAATATGCCACGACCATAAAATATTAGTCTATTCTGGTAACAGTCTGTTTCTAATTTTACTCATTATTTAATTCTCTGCCATTACAACTTACTCAGTTCAATGTCCTTATCGACAATAATCTCTTAACCTTTTCATCAAACTTTGCTGTTTAAAGTCAAGTTTAATATGGATTTAAGAAATCCTCATTGGGGTGGGGTAATGTACAAATCTCTCGAGAGTGATTATAAAAATTAACGAAGTATCCTGAACCTGAGGTTCAATATACCCTCGCAGTAGAAAGTAAATACAAATCTGGACGCAGTTCTCCGTGAAAAGTTTACATTTTCAGGGGCGGGGGTGGGGTTGAAATCTCAGGAGGGGGTGCATTGGGAGAGAAAGGAGCGGGGGGACATTCTATTTAAATCTGAATTCCACGCCATCTGTAACAATTTTAATTTCTGAGTGGTTGTGGGGAGGGGTGGTCCTTCCAAAATTTGAAGTCTGACAGTGTTACCTGGTGACAATTTTCATTTCCAAGGGGGGGGGGGTTAACCATCCTACTTTGAAAGTGTTGTAACAAAAGTGTCTCTAGTTCAGTACAATATGCCCACCATCTTGTGAAAAAAGATGTTCAGGCATAAATATTCTTGAAGTAAATTCCCGATATCTGTGCTCATCACTCACTGTGGATTCCCTTCTTTACAAATTCAATCATATCACTTGCAGAAATACTTTACACAGCTGTATTTACTTTCTGCATGGTGTCTAGCCATCTGCTAACATTTACTGATGAATTTGTTTTAAATTCAGAACGGACCATATTGTTGTTAACGACTACCTAGGTGGGAGTTTTTGTATGTAAAAATGAAAAACCCAGAATGTTAATTTCAGGGTATGAATTTGTTCACAATCTTGAAACACAGATCGCTTAGAAATCTGGTCGACATGAGTAAGAAATTAGATGAATTTGCTCTGCTGTTGAATTGGACCAAATTCGGCATTATTTCTACATTATCATGTTTGCTTTATTAATGAATGTCTACCTGGTAAACATGACATGCAATCATGTTTTTTTCTTTCTACATTTCTCCATAAAAACAAGGAATGTACTGAGGATGTGTTGCTGATTGAGCCAATTATGCTAAACAGTACTTGCTTCAAAGCGTTGATCTTTCAGAAAATTGAACGTTTGACATCTCAACGTTGTTGAATGTTGAGTTCCAATGTGATTAGTTTGCACTTAATTACCAAAATAATGTCAAAAATGGAGTATTGAAACAGTATTAAACAGATGGCCAGTTTTTCAGATGTAGAATTAGTGCCCACCGTCTTTGTTACTCTAACATTCGAAAACAAAACTCCCCTTTCACTTATTTTGGCAATAATCACATAGCGCCCCTTCACCACCAATATAATTGGGGAATCACTGGGGACAAACCCATACATCAGTTCGTAGTAATGACATTTGCCAAAATAGGAATTACAGAATCCATGCACGGAGTACGCTACTAATGGTCCAACAAAAACCATATTTTCCCTTGTCAAAGAAGAATCGGGGGATATATAGGTCACTTCAATTTAAACAGTACAGCCTCGGCAATCAATATGTGCTATTTTGGGGGATACAAATTGGATTTCTGAACAGATTTTGTAAATGTTAAGCGGTAATTTAAGCTGCACTTCTCCAATATACTCCAAAATACATCCACAGCTGATTAGCAAATATCCAGGACACGTCTGGAAATAGGCGGAAATATTATGGTGCAGATGTGAAAGTACAGTAAACAAAATCTTTTAACCGAAAGAGCGACTGTTGTGTTCCCGCGAGTACTGTCCCAAATTTCCGAAATCTTGGGTACCTCAGTTCGAAAGATCTCTTTCGCCTGTTGCGTGTTTTGGGTTAATTTGTGCCACAACTAAGATTTCATTTGTTTTGAAAAAAGGTCACAATCAGATATTTATTTGAGTTCAGTTTGATTTTTGCAGTGCTACCAGTCTCTTCAATAATCGACCTGTGTTGATAATCTTTAAATTATTACCCAGTACAAGTTCCACAGTATGGAATCCATCTTTAAAGGTCTACTCGTTTCTTTTGCACGTTAGTACTATTAAGAGGCTAAAAGTACAAACTGGTTTTACATAAAGCTCGCACCATTTTCCAAATTGAGACAAATTAATACTAAGAGCGCAATTCCTTCTGGTCCTCTGATCCAGCTTAACATGCCACATCACACAAGTGAAAGGTCCAAGCTAGCATGAAATCAGGGCAATATCTATCTCATTATCTTCAGGTGGCATAAAATGATAAGAAAATAGGCAGCTAGAGCCGATAAAGAGATTGTAGTACAAAGAAAGGACGAATACGTTTTCTGAACGGGTGTTCAAAGAAATCAGATTTTGAACCTTTATTCTTTCTTGCCACACCAAAGCACCTAACCAAACTGTTGCATCCAGGTGGGGACAATCTGCAGACCCCAAGTATCCGCCGTTCCAGAACCCAACATCCAAAGGAGCTGTCTTGACATTTTCTGAGCACATAACACATCTAGATATTACGATATTGCAATCTTCTAACTGAATTGATCTTTGATACAAAGTGTTACTCTTAAAAATGTTTTGGCGTTTTGGAAGCCCAGGCTCAAGCGAAAAAGAAAAAGAACAGGTCTTGAACACATATGGTGATTAAGTGACATACCACTTAACAAGGTGTAAAATTGGCACAGAAGGTTCCAGTATATGTTATGAGTTGAATATAAATGACCGGTAATTACTTTCTGTTTTTGGAGTTTTATTTTTATAAAATCAAGTTTTACATTTCATGCTTACAGATGTTAAACACATCGATAACATTTTTGTTAGTATATACTGCCAAGAAAAACCTTGCACTTGTAATTTAGCTGACATCTTCAAGCTAGTCTCAGTGGTAATTATTTCTTTCTCGCACAAAAGAGTCAATAACATCCACTGGGATCGTTCTTTGTAAATAAATCTTTATTTTCACAAAAGACATTTCAACTGACATAAGGAAACGACAAACAGCTCAATCATATCATTCTCAAACCAGTTGTTCCGTTCCGATTCTTGCGGATTTTCAATTCTCAACACAGGGGAAAACTTTTTGTGCTGAAGCCGTTCGGTTCTTTACCATTTCTGATACCTTTACCGATCTCGGTTTCCCAAGGTTGAAATTTAAATATGTTTACTGTTTCTTGTGAAACCTAACAGTTAATTACTATTTCCGAAATAATTTCATCACAATCTGTGGTTATTTTGAAAGGCTTGAAACATCTTTTGTTTGGAATTCCATTATCGTATCTTGGCTGGTAATGTTGTTAATTATGCGACATTGTGAAGGAATTGATCATGTTGGCATTTCTGGTTGCCATAATATTGATTGAAACGTTTTAACATCTTTACAGCACACCTTCATCGACTTGGTCTTTACATGTTACTTTAAAGTACACATTCAATTTGTGAAGAAAAATGACAATTGAATTTGCACTTCATTGATTGCAGCAGCTATTGTTGAGTACCAGAGAGTATAGTTATACTCTCTGTGAGTACACTCTCACAAAGCCGATTTCCGGTGATACCTAGTGAGATGGAACTGCAAAAGTTTTGTGTTTTGAGAACATCATTCTTGACGTGTTGCAATATCCGAAACGTGCAATTGTTTGTGTCTGAGATGCTGATCAAGGTTTTAAGTTCATATAAAATACAAAGAATATACTAACATTAGCTCCTGATCAATGTCCTTAAGTTGGTCATTTCCACATCCGATCGAATTTAAACGTTTGTCTGCCAAATTGGCAATATCCACATTTTTTTTTTGCAATTTATTGTTTACAACTGACATCACTGCTGTCAAATGAAACTGTGTATTTCTTATGTTAGTAATTCTACACGTTCTGCCAATTAATCTTAATTGGAAAAGCTTTTGGGACACGACAATCAGTCAATATTCTGCCAAAGCCAAATAGCTCAAATGGAATTACTGAGAGAAACTCCCAGTGAAGGCTCCAACAAAAACCAGATTTTCTCCCTGTCACTGCAGAACTGCAGGATATGTGGGTCACTTCAATCTAAACAGCCCTACAAATCAATAAGTGCTATTTCAGTAGGATAAATTGGATTCTTGACGGAAATTTTGGCAAAACATGTACTATTTAAAGTCCCAGCTGCAGAATGGCAACTGGGTCTCAATACTAAATCACCATATTTCATGCAATCAGAGTCTCAATTATAAACGAACAAGACACTTACAAAACAATATCTCGCATTTTGCCATCTGCCTGACGTTACAAATGACTATAAGGAACTTCGTTCCTCACCTTTATTGCGATTGTAGATTTAGCGATCTCACTTAGTTTTAAAAATACATTCAGCAAACGAATACACTCCCATCTGGGTCGGTTTACATGCCGTAGGGAAGAAAATTTGGTCCTTGTGGACATGAGCTCAATTAGTGATATTTAAACAATATGGTGCATGTATTACAGTCTACATCCACAACATCTACAACAAATATCACTGTCCATATTTTTAAATTCTCTGATGGCGAGGATATCTTTGAAACCACAGAATTTTCTCAAATTTATTTTTCAGTCACATTGAAAACCTAAAACTTCATTCAGATGACTTTACTGTGAAGGCTAAGTCCTAGTTGCATTGCTTCAAAATAAAGTCGGACATGTGTGACGTTTTGTTCTTAGCGCAAGTTTCTGACTGACTATAAACTAGACACGGATCCACTTTGAGTCCCTAAATACAGCATTACAAATAGGGAGTGTTCTTCATATGTCACTGAAAACGGGAAAACGACACGAAAAAGTTCATGAATGCATGTGTGTATTTCGTTATTATGGCAACTGAGCCAAAAATCAAAATGCTTATATAAGTACTGTTTCGTAGTAGTCGCCCACACTTGATGCAGAGAAAATGGCCAACTAAAACTGACTTCTCAAAACAAAGTGTTGTAGTGTGATAAAAAGTAATGCTCTGTCATTTCAGCACTTGATCTCAGGCAGATGATAAAAAGAAAGGTGTATAACATCTGCTTCACAAACAGGCAAGGAACAAGACAGCAATTCAGTGGTTCGCCAGAAACACTTACAAGACAGTCTGTCGGGAGAATGTGATAGAAGGAGTGCCGCTACATGCTTCCATGTGCCAATCTGGACGGAACTCAAGAGGCCAATGTTTATTATGGGCCTAGAAAAATGAATTGCATCTTCTCTTTAGGACAGCTAAACAATGGTAAGGGTACTCCATCAAGTGCTCAATTCATGAATTCATTCTTGTTCTCCTGGCACACAAGTTGTTAGTTTTACAGACTATTTTGGACAATTTATTTGGTGATTTTGAAATATTGCAATAAACGTGACCACTTTGCGTTTTGCCTGTTCACATCACTTCACAAGAAAAAAAACGTCTATTGACATATCCGCACGGAGACAGTGATGCATACAGTCAGAACTGGCAGGAGAAATCCCAAACTCTCACCAGCAACAAAAGTTAGGTCACCCCCCCCACACACACACACTGACCTATTGCGGCTGAGTGTGCGGAGACTATACTATACAGCAGTAAGTTACCGTGTGGTTTCTTTTGTTGATTTCACTCAAGCTCTGTTGCTGTTGAAAACTCTGCACTGAGTTTATGCTTGCAGTATCGTAGATTTATGATCTCTTTATGGCTTCAACCAAATCATAAACAACAAAAGTAGGAATTGTTAACTTTTAAAATTGCTTTTGCTTAAGAAAATACTACATTTAGAGTAAGGTGATACTTCAATTGACACTGTATTGTGCGCATCACCCTGATGACTACACATTTCGGTGTTCCAGATTTCAGGTACACAGTGAGATTTTCAAAAGAGTAACTTGCAAAGCAACGAATTGAGACATGGGTTTTCGTCAGCATACAAGCTCATTTGTTGCTGCATCAGATGAGAAACAATGGTTATGCCCGAGCACGTGGTGCGACGGGTATATTGTTTTGAAAGATGTAAGCATTGGTGGTCACTTCTCATCACAAAAATTGGGATAGTAATCTCGAACCCAACTCCATGGTGTACCTCGTCTCAGATGTTTTCCAAAAGATAAAAAGCCATGGAACCGACGGATGTTCACATAAATTTAAAGTAATACTACTGTGGATGCAGCCCTGGCACTATAAAAATATCATTTATGATGTGCTAAGATAGCTTTCAAAATCAGGTGTTTGGGATCGGTTCAGTGGCATTGTGTATGAAACAATGCAAACTTCCCATCTTTTTCTAAAAATCTAAAAGCCGTAATCACGGTCACCACTATATCATACAAAAATCACATAAAACTGACAAGAAAGTCCTCCTGCGTGAACGCAAGAGGCATACTGCCCGCTTCATAGCCGACCTATCAGGTCTGGTCCCGGGGGGGAGGGGGTACTCA
>JBCAUG010596702.1:0-14330 GCA_038406175.1 Haplosyllis leylae | reverse complement strand
TAAGGGGAGCAGCCAGCAGAGTTGGACCTCTGGCCCTAAGGTTAAGGGAGGGGGCCTGTTATTTTCAGGAGGGTGCCCGCTTAAAATGGGGGGTTGGTAAACGATACTACAGCGGTAGAGATAAGTTATTAATTTTCTTTCAAAGTGGTCGCAACATGTTGAGGAACTATCAACAGGACTTTTGGTTTAGTTAACTCCCCAAGACCTTAACCTTCGAGCTAACACCTTGGTTAGCTAACAAAACCAAAGGTCCCAGTGATGGGATAGTAAACACTAGCTGTGCCCCGGACTTTGTATGGACATGATCAATGTCCAAGGATATTCACCTTTTGGAATATTCCTTTGGGAACCTCATTTGACAGTTTTCTGGCTTGTTTACACCAGTCAGATACACTACTTGATGTCCCAAGATTATCTGAAGAGACCTTGACTAATGACGGATCTTCCTGAACAGAATTTTGAATTCCAAATAAATCCAATGAACATGAACGAATTTCCCGTTGTTTCTCCTTTCCAGAATTCTCAGCCACTCTCTGCGCTCGGTTGGTTTGGGAGTGGCGGCCTTCCTTTATCTTGCTGTAGGTATGTAGTAGACTGGATTTATATGCATTGGGTAATAACATTTTTAAATCTCAAAAAAGTCTTGAGAATTTTGGGATCTGTGAATCGCAGTTGATCATTTTACGTCCCATTACAGTATTGGCTTTTTTTTCAAAAAATAAATGTTAAGCGTCACCGGAAATTTCGCCTCCACTTTCGCTTTGTTCGGTGTGAACGGGCCTTAACAACATCATCTCCTCTAATTTCCCAACAACTCTTGAATTGGCCACATTTTGGTCTCGATTGCAGCTTTTATTCCTGCACCCGTCATAATGAGAGAATTGTTGGACAGTTCCTGTTTACTGTGGTTAAAAACTTGCGGAGAGAAAACTGACTGTGTGGCTCACAACATGGATGATTACAGGTAATAATTAAACGATTTCAAATTTTAAAAATACCGTTAAATTCCTACATTTGATTTCAACCAGACATAAAACATGTCCAAGTGTACACCCTGGTTTGATTCAACCAGAGAAATTTGAAGAAATTGCTGCACGGTAACCACGGATGCGTGCCCCCATCTCATGCGGTTTTCGGGAAAATTGGTCCAATAGTAGGTTGACACCCCCCCCCCCCTTAGGAGTTGGCGTCCGCTCTGGGAAATCCTGGATCCGCCACTGATTGGGAGGATTTGATATAAGATGACGCTTTACAAATTTCCTTGCTTACACGACCTTACTTATCTAGTAATCTATTTTGTATTGTTTCGTCGGGTAGAAATTACATTCATCGAGTAACGCTGGGAGCGGTTGGAATCGGAACATTACTCGCGATTCCCATGAATCTCTTAGTGACACGACGAGCCAATAGGGAGGAAGATAAGACGATTAGGGTCGCAGAAAGGAATGGGAACCCGTCAATGTACGTTAACAACAGCTACGAGGAGGACGATAAAACGGAAGATTCAGCTTCAATTGAAACACCATAAATTAATCTGCACAAATCAGGAAAAATTGGGAATTTAATTTGATTAATCATAGGCCGGATTTAAATCATGGTTCTGACTACATTGCCATTTTTATTTCTTGGATTTCTTATTTCCAAAGACAACATTTCCAAATCTAAAATTTGCAATCGGTGGAGAATTACTGTTTCTATCCAACTGAAGATTTAGATTTGGATCATATAGTACAAGAAATAATTTAATTCAAAAGATTACCATTCTTAGGTTCTTTCTACATTGCATTTTGTTATCTCAAATGTTTTAGATTTCACTTAAAATATAATTGGTATCCAAATCCTCAGCTGAACAGAAATACTAATTCTGCTCAGATTGCACATTTTAGATTTTCAAATGTTGCCATAGGAAACAAGAAATACAAGAAAGAAAAATGGTCATGTAGTCAGAACTTTAATTTGAATCCGACCTGTGTTAATCTCTAACGAGATTTCAACATTAAAAAGTGATGCAAAATTATTTTATGATGGCGAAGTCTCAGCAACGAGAATTAAAGGTACAAATTCAGTAAGAAACAAATCAAGAACTCGCGACCAAAGCAGACTACCTTTACCAGCAATGAACGAAAACGCGAAAAATACGATTGGCGCCACCTGATTCAAAAATTTAATTGTGATGGATTTACTTTAAATACACTGTTGAAGTTGTTGGCCTCATGGAGAACTCCTTTTTTGTTGAAATGATGCACCTTAGAATTGCTTGTTAATTATGAATCGTTGTTTTTCACATCCACTACTGATTTATATCTGACAAATCTGAGCAACAAACAATGCCAACAAATTGATATTTTTACTCTATTGATACCAATAGACCAAGCACCACAAAGGCTGACCTTTCCTTCATAGTGATTTACCGAAACAAATAACAGTACCCTCAAGAGTAAACCCATCGCAAAATCACAATGTTCAAAAACTAATTTTTTTCGCTCATTGCTGGTAATGTCTCGTTTGCTAAACACCCGTCGGGGTTAAGTTTGATTACTATTTGTATTTTGTCAGGCGAAAGTGGCGCCTCATGGACGAAGTGCATTTTAAAATAATGATGCGCTAAAACTTGAAAATGATGCGAACAAATTCAAAAACAGAAGCTGTCGTTCATTTCCTCATTTAGAAAGTCCAAAAGTGTTATTTATACTGATAAAATTAGAAAAGACTGCGAGGACAGAATAGTACTGCGTCATTTGATTCTTGTGAATATTTTTGAAAGTTTCGACATGTTTTTATGTTTTGTATGTTTAGTTCAATTAATGTGATTTAGAACCAATTTATACTGCCACAGCTTTTTACTTTTCTGCAAAAAATTGTTAATAAATTTGTAA
Source organism: Haplosyllis leylae (assembly GCA_038406175.1). Classification (NCBI taxonomy): domain Eukaryota; kingdom Metazoa; phylum Annelida; class Polychaeta; order Phyllodocida; family Syllidae; genus Haplosyllis; species Haplosyllis leylae. Next base: position 11,454 of record JBCAUG010596702.1, on the reverse strand, counting down.
TATTAGTATCAATTTGAAATGCCATGCTAAGCAATGGATGTGATTTTGTTTTCATTATTGTTACCGCCCACGTACGTACAAGGGAAGGTAATAGTTTTACACCTGTCTGTCTGCCAACCTCTGTGGCCTTATTGCTACTCGCTCAGAATTGTCAGGTGCCAGGTTGGCCTTTTTGCCACTTGATCAGACTTGTCAAGCAGGCAGGCGGTATTCCTCTTGCATTTTCACGCAGGAGGACTATCTTGTTTAACATTAAGTTTACTCGTATAAAACACTGTTTAAATGTCGTTGCTATTTGGTGTTATTGTACATTGATTACCTTGTGGATTCTAACGTGCCATGGAACTAAGCACTGTAAGTGTTGTAAATATTTGGTAGTTTTAGCAGAAATAAAAACAGTAAATTTTGGAACCTTACTTTATTATTTCGTCAAAGTGGATCTATGCCAACATTAAATGTATGTGAAAAAGTGACAAAAGTCTCACAAGTGCCGAGCAAATTAGTAGTCTGTGTTGTAGGAGTCAGAGTACCATGAATACATCAATTTTGGAAGGTATACGATTACCTTAATTACGCGATGGGGTAAAATACCAGAAGGAAACTGCATTCACCTTTAAATTAGGGCAATAAATAACCGCACTAAGGCAAACCAGCCCACAAATAGGTTCACATCATAGAGGGCACATAAGCAACAGTAGGGCCACACAGTGGGGTTCCCAACCCATCGAATTTTTCCATAATGTTTTCATTGAATTCGATGAATTCATTGAATTGGATTAATAGTGACATATCTATGAAGTAAGCAGGTCACCATAAAATAAAATGCAAGATTTTCTCCATAAGTAGACTGAAATTATGAAATATATTTACAAATGATGGGCTGTATTTAATAATGTGCTAAAAAATAGAAAACATAGAAAGTACGCAATAATCAACACTAAATGTTATTTTCTTTACACAGTAACAGTCACTAAATGTAGGTGACCTTCTTTCAGTAACATCACCAAAATTTAAATTCATTGAATTCCATGACAATTACTGAAAAACTTGAATGGACTCAATACTTAGCACTGCCTAGCTAAAGTAGTGGAGTCCGGATGCTCGAGCGCAAAGACATGCTATATTTCACTTACTGCAGAATGTACAGATAGGCACTAATTACCTGCCAGGACCCGGATTTAATTAGATAACAACTCGAGTTTTTCATGACAAGATCACATTTACATTTTAAGCCTGAATTTGCATGAAGAAATTCAAAAAAAATTGAAAGGTTGCCTCCAGTGGGATTTGAACTCACACCACTGAGCATCAATGGATCTAAGGCTGAATGCTTATCCAAATAGACTGCCACTTGGCAGACCTTTAACTGAAGTTGGTTTCATGCATCATTTCACATTTGAAAAATCATTAAAGAATGTCTTACATAAATTCTGTCTTAAAATGTGAAAATTGATCTTAGTGTGAAAAACTTGGCCACTGATATCAGTCTCGTATGACTGAGAGCACCACTGATATCATTTTGGTAAGACTGATAGCACCACTGATATCAGTTTGGTAAGACTGATAGCACCACTGATATCAGTTTGGTAAGACTGAGAGCACCACTGATATCAGTTTGGTAAGACTGAAAGCGCCACTGATATCAGTCTCGTATGACTGAGGGCGCCACTGATATCAGTTTCGTATGACTGAGAGCGCCACTGATATCAGTTTGATAAGACTGAGAGAGCCACTGATACAGTTGTACATTGTCTTGAAGCATTTATTTGCCTTGCATTAACCGAAGTCAATCCATACGGGTCCATTTTGACAGAAATTCTTAATTATCTCAATTAATCATCCATTACTTGACACCATTCTGATAATAATCAAAATATTGCAAATGATAAAGAGAAGAAAAAAAAACGACGATGGAGTAGTAATTCTCTGAAGTGATAATTCTGTGAGAGACGCAGCCAAAACAGAATCATGTGATTGCATTCGCTCGAGTTTTTCAAAAGTCTCTAATTACTGTAATTTCACAAATCAGTACTGGGACAACTGAAAATAGTTGGTAAACTGAAATAAGTTTGGCACTAAAAGCAGTCCACTAGCAATGATAACACCAGTAATAGTTGCAACACTGAAAATAGTTGGCCCATTTTCAGTAGTATTACCATTAATTCAGTAGTACTACTTTTAGTGTGCTAATTTTAATTGGCCAAAAGCTGTTGACTGATATTAATTGATCAATTTGTTATGGTACACTATTACTGGTCTGGGTAATTGCAGTGAAATTCGATTGGATGGATTGCATAAACTTTCTTTCTTGCCAAAAAGTGACAATATCCTGGAATGAGACTGTCGTGTTTTTCTTATTTTGTCTAACCAGACGAATTAACTGAATTCATGCAGAACCAACGTCGCTTGAGTGCATCTAGACGTTAGGCTGTGAGTCTGAATCACACAGGAACAGTTGTTTTCATGTTCTTGTTGTTCAAATAGCTCAATTTTATTGGCGTATTCACTCTTATTGGGAAAACTTCAAGTAATTGCTGTAGTTTTATTGACAACACTATTTAATTGCTGATTCGTTGAGAGTCAGCTATTTTATCTAGATCTATCTGAAGTTTTTGAGATCAGATTAAGAGACAATGAGATGATATCATGACGTCATCTAGCCTGTGAACCAGCCTATGATTTTTAGAGTAACCATTGGAGTTTTTCCTAAATGTTTTCACATTTAGGATTCACATTTTTGCTGAATTTAGTGACAAAAAAATTAGAAATAAAAAGTGAGGATCATTGTATTTGAACCCACTATCTCCTGTACCACAGAGACACATGTAACACAGCAAATCGCTATTTTGAGCCCAATTCATGCTTCAGTGATTTCTCATATTCTCTGAATTCACTGAATTTGATAAAAAAGCTCTTCTCCATTTAGGGAAAACCCGAGTGTTTCTCATGAACAGGAATTACGAAACAGAAAAAAATGTGTGTCACCAAAATGAAAGATGAGACACAGACACAGTTGAACAGAATACAAACCAAAGAGTAAAGCCTCAAGCGATTGTGTTGTTGCTGCATGAAAACATGGAAATTGTGTGATTATGTATCCCAGAGTAATACCGGACGTTTACAACCATGCGAGCAATGACTCGACGGACGGCGGAATGGGGAAGGAACTGGAAGGAGCGTGGGACGCTATATCTCACGTCTTGATCTGTCTGGGAATCGTCGTCATGGTCGAGAACTCATTGGTGTTGTTCTCCTTCGTCTCTCACAAGCAGCTGCGGGTACTGAGCAACATCTTTGTCGTTTCGTTAAGTATAGCTGATTTCATGTACGCTGTGTACAGTACCACAGGAACATTGCTGTTGGACTCTCCAAAGGTACGTGCTTTTTCTTCTCTCTTGGTGGTAGTTGAGAATCAAATTTAAAGAATAAGAGAGCAACATTCGTCGAAAGGAGCCGAAATGGTAGGAAAGTGGACTTGCTGCCATGACTTTCTGAGCCCAAATGAAATATTTTATTTCCAAAAGATTTGACATTTGGTTGTTTAAAACTTTGAGGGCTTATAAATTCATTGATTCTGAAAATGGTTTAAAGTCCAAAAAGTGTAACAAAGTTAAGCTCAGAGATCTCCTATCCAACAATGTCCACTTAGCTCTGTCAGCAAGGCATTAGAGTGAACACCAAGAGTTCCTGGGTTCTGTCCTCATTGGAGGCATTTTTTACTGAATTGATTTTTGCTCTTCCCTATAATGCAAGTAAGTTTTTGTTGACAACGTTTCCAACTTTGTATAATTTGGAGGAAAACATTCGAATTTAGTTGCTTTATTCTCCAATCCTGCCTGTGATCGATGTAGAACGGATGTGTTACGTAAATATCAAAAGTAAACTTCACTCCTTTACATAAAACAGCTATAAATTCCCCAGTCTTTCCTATTTTTAGTACTACTATGTATGTTCTCTTTAGGATCTGAGAGACCTTAATGTTGGTTGTATGATGATCGTGCTTGGACCTCCGCTAGCATGTGCCGCCTCAAACTGGTCCTTGACTTCAATTACAGTAGACAGATATATTTCAATCAGTAAGTAGAAAAAGTAGAAAATTTAATCACTGCGATTTATCATTGCAGTTTCTCGGAAAATGATTTGTGATTGTTTTCTTAGAACCAACCAAAACTAGAGTGCACTTTGGGTATTGAGTACACAAATACTGGATGTGGAAAAGTTATGCAGTCTGAGCATTAATTTAGAGTCAGCCTAGTGATGCATTCGAAGAGACATTCGAGTTTTTCATGATAAGATCACATTTACATTTTAAACCTGAATTTGCATGAAGAAATTCAAATTTTTTAAAAAAGTTACCTCCAATGGGATTTGAACTCACAACACTGACCATCATTGGATCTAAGGTTGAATGCTTATCCAGATAGGCCACAGAGCTGTGCTACTTGTCAGACCTTTAACTAGATTTTATTTCATGCACTATTTCACATTTGAAAAACCATTAAAGCATGTCTGGTGTAAATTCTGTATTAAAATGTGAAATTTGATCTTATTGTGAATAACTCGACTCTGTTCTTTCAGATAATGCTCAGTGACGTAATAATTATTGATTTTGATTTAATACGGACATAAAAGATAGTATTATCAAGACTCTGTTTTTAACGCACTATTGTTTGTATTTCTTTCACAAAAAGCAGGTCCTGAGGACATGTTCAGAATTTTATGTGGTGAAGGTCTCTGATTTGTCAGGAGCCATCTTTTGCCGTAAGTTAAGATTTACTTCTTACTTCCAGCAATATATTTAATTTACATGTGATATGAACATGTCACATGCAGCAGATGTCCGTGTGACCTCAGCACATTACTGATCGTGACCCTATCAGGAGAAGTGGGAATTAAATCACCAGGTCCAATTCCACAAGTTGTTACGCTTCTCAACCAACTACTTATTGATGTATGATGATGAAAAATATAGGGAATAGCTCTTTTGGTAAAATCAACTGGTGTTGGAGGTACGTCAGTCCATCGGCTTTCTAGGTTAAATGTTCTATCGTGCTCAGAATCTCCTACTGTCTGTCCTGGTATCATCATTTTATCATTTTCTTTTCTTGGGGACCAACCAGTAACATAATCTGTTGGTTCGTCAACTCTATTGTTTGGCTGACCACAACACATTGATGTATCACAAGAGTTTCGCACCACATCAATTATTTACTTTCACTCCAGGTTGAGTACATCCACAAGGATGGAAAATGGACATTTGCGGTGAAATCAAATATTCGTCTGTTTTAACTGACGATCACAATAAAATTAACATGCAGCACCAGCAACATTTTTAATGCACAACTACCAAGTGATGGTGAACCATTAAATAAATATTCTTTTGCTAGACTCATTTGAAGCAACATCATAGAGAACTGTAGCGGTGCATAACCCTCCCCTTCTCCAAATCTGGCTGCATCTGGAATTAGCTAGTTCTTTGCCGAGTCACCTACTGATCCGTGTTGAATTTGTTTGTAAATTGTTACTGATGAAATTAACAAACGTAAGATCACATATGAAAGTACATGTTTACATACAATGCCCCTCATGTAGTACTTTCGTACATATCATTACAGCATTCGGACTTGTATTAATAATACATCATTTCACTTTGAAATGCGTCAGTCATGTGGCAACCACATTCGACCATCTTATTTTTGAAAGAATATTGGATACATTGGTGTTCACCCAGTTTGAGCTGCCAAATTACTTTCCACCGCATTGGACACAAAGACATGATCCACAAACATTAGTTCAGCAGCTCCATACCAACAATGTAAATGTTAGCTGGGAAAATGAGAAGAGAACGCAGCAAAAGAAACAACTATTCCAGAAGATATTTCCATCTTAAATTCATTTCTTTCATGGGCCATACCTACGAAGGTATGGAAAATATCGCATTCTGTTTCGATATTCGAGTTTTTCTACAATTCGTCTATTTCTGCCAAATTCTGGCAGAATCCCGCCAGCACTGAGGGAGAAGATTAAAATAAAAAATTGCTCCTAACAGGGATTGAACCCAGGACCTCTTTATCATGACTCTAAGACTCTACTGACAGTGCTAGGCATGTGTGTGTTGGGCAGGAGATTTCTGAAGTGAGCTTTTTTTCATGCACCACTTCACATTTTGGACTTTAGTCATTTCTAGAATCAATAAAGCATGACTTTATATAAGGGTATTATTGATTCAACACACAGCCAAACAGTCAGTAGTCGGTAGAACATTGGCATGATGCTCAGGAGATCCTTGGTTAAATCCCGACTGGGGGCAAATTTGTTATTTGCTCTTCTCTGTCAGTGCTGACAGGATTCTGCCAGAATTTGGCAGAAATAGACAAATGATAGAAAAACTCAAATAAAGTGCACGATGACCATCAATTTATTCACTAAAGACTTAACTGTTTCGGAGACAATCAATATAATTGGCCCATGCACATACACATATCGTTAGTGTTAAACTAGTGGTGAAATTGTTTTATTGGGAGTAGATTGTAGGATTTTTCCAAAAAAAATTCTTGGAGGCAACGCTTGCAATTGCAAATCTTGGACAGATGCAACGATTTCATGTCAATACTTTATTTTTTGTTTTCATTACCTTCGGACAAGAAGCTATTAATATTCTTAATAATGGAAATGTTTTTGTTGAGAAGAATTTAACATTTGATTGCGGACAAAGTATCTAATGATTATAAAATTGAGCTAATGTCAACATGATCCCTTCTAACATTTTACTGTGAAAAGCTTCTCACGCAATGTAAAAGGGAAAATTCAGAGATTAAGTGTTGATTTCTAATCTATTTCTAATTTCAATTGCAAATGTCATAACAAAAAGAGTGGATGGATCCAGAAATAAAGCAATATGAAATTCCCCCGGAGTTGAGCATCCATGCATCTCCTGTCAGAACAGCAATAAGCTGCTGAAATACCAACAGCAAATTGAATTTGCTTGAAGTCTTTTGAAACAACACAACAGATGAAAGCCTTCATTCAAATTGTATTTATGGACAGAATTTGCTGCTACAGCAATGTTTTTTTTAGCAATCAACATGTTTTAGAATAAGCTCAAAAATCCCCCAAAAATTAAAGGCTGCAGTTGTAATTGTGAGCATAAAATGGCAAATTTATGTACTCAGTCATATGTACTTGAATCAAGTCATCAAAATGAAGAGTTGATGCCTTTTTTGGTTCATTTAGGTTGTCATCATGCATCATAAAGAGTATTCCGTTGAGGCACATTCCACTGCATGAACATGGCCACATTCACGGTTTTTAATCATATGTTCCATGGCATGTGGATTCTCAGTATTTCTTATTTATTGCCAATCAGGGAGGCAGCCCGTATGAAGGTGCAACATGCAACGTTGATGTATGAGCCTCGTGTCAAGGAAAATGCACACCTCTTGCTCACCAACTCTTTGAAATTTCCTGACCTAATATACTTCAAAGAAATAAATTTCCCACGAATGCATGCGGTAAAGCGTGCCAAGTTGTACGTGTATCATTATTTCAGATTGTACATTGTTTCTATCGCAATGTAAAAAATAAGAATATTAATAAAAAAAATTAATATAGCATATAATAAATAAATAAAAAGACAAAAAAGAAGTTAATTTTGAAAATAAAAAGAAATTCCTTTCAGAATTTTATTAACTTTGCACCATCTTTCTTACATTTTGACGGGTTCAGGATACAATTTAGACTTTTAAACTTGCCTACAAAACAGTCTAATTGAACTAAGCAAGCAAACCTCAAATTATTTTAAAACAAAAAAGTCCTTCTGCGTAACCGGAAGATGCGTACCACCCGCTGTGTAGAAAGTACTCGCTCAGGGGGTACCCCATCCCAGGGGGTACCCCATCCCAGCCAGGGTACCTATCCCAACTAGGATACCCTATCCCAGCCAGGGAACCCCATCCTAGCCAGGGGTACCCCATCCCAGTGGGGTACCCCAATCCCTGCTAGAGCTACCCCTGGGTAGAACATGGGACTGGGGTACCCCCATGGTAGACAGACTGAAAACATTACCTTCCCCCATCCTTCCGATATCAGCGGTAATTAATAAGCAGCCAAAGTATTGACAACATTTATAACAAATGGACCAGATCTTTGTACTTAACCTCAAACTTAACTTAGCCTCAAAAAGGGATAGTTTTCTGCAAATAAACGTCCAAGAGAGAATTCTGCATTTTTAGAATTTTCACTTCTGCAGTAATTTATTAAATTCACATAATAGACACAATAAAATAGTTACAAGTAATACAAACTTTATATTTTCAGATTTCATTTAAAAAATAATATAATACAGAGAGGGCCATTTTCATATCAAACATTCGTTACAAACCCTGTCCTACCCTGTCAAGCCATGCCAACCACTGCACCCCGCCCCTACATCCCCACTCCTTGGACCCACTGGGATAGTTGTGTGCTGTGTACAGTTATCTTCACTATTCCATGAGCCGGGCTACCTAGCCTTATTGAATTCCATTAGATAGACAACAAACATTCGAGGTTTTCACAAACTCTCCACAATACAAGAATGTCAATATTGCCATTTGTGTTTTAGCCATGCCATTTGAAATTGACTGGACCACTGAAGTATCCAACCATAAAATATAATACTCTTATACCAAGTGATATCAAATCTTGCATTTACTAATATAATACCATTAGAATAGAGAAGGTAACTGCAAATGTATTGGAACACACAAATGGCAATAATGCCATTATTGTCAATGTTGTGTATTTGTGAAAACCTCGACTCAACCATTGAAATATTTCCTGTAATTTTAGTACCACTAGAAAACACAAGACAATTTGGATTGAATCCACTTGAGCTCCAACCTTTGGGAATTCAGATAGGAAAGTAAATTCAACCAAGAGAATTGAAGTGTGCGTCCATCTGTGCCAACAATTCTTTCATTGTGCACAGCCACACCTTATTCTAAGAACCGCACCAGTCACGGTAACATCTATTCTGTATGCATGGTACCGCTCCTCTTTTCGGTTAATAAGGATATTGGATACATTGGTGTTCACCCAGTTTGAGCTGCCAAATTACTTTCCACCGCATTGGACATGATCCACAAACATTGGTTCAGCAGCTCCAGACCAACAATGTAAATGTTAGTTGGGGAGAAGAACAATTTCTTAGATTCATATTTCAGATATTTTCTGGATGTGAAATAAAAGGTGAAAACACGAAGAACAGCGTGGATTGATATGCACGATCTGAATTCAAGATCAAAATGATTCAGTAACGCTTCAGGGTGGAAGTTTAAAGTTCACAAGCTGCAGAGTAACCTCAGTCCCTTTCACCAAAATCACAAGCTGTGAATCACAATGAAACATGTTGAATTGGTTTCATCAACACCAGTGATAAAACTTTACTACAGTTCCTCTATTGCTCAAAACCTTTCCAAAATGACTAGTCTTTTGTTCCTTTGTGCTTTAAAAATTGATCAGGGAAACCTGCAGTGGGTTACTCAAGTTGACAGAAGCAAATGTCAGAGCTGTATTTGGAAACGGAGCGGAGGATTATGTGTGAAGTGGAAGAATCGTATGGCCACTTTAACGAGAGAAGATGTTTTGATAGAGAGAATGGGGTAATGGATGAATGATGTTCAGTGGATATGATATCGATGGCCACTGATGGAAGCCGTGGAGGATAGTTAGAGGTGGTGTATCATTTTTTACCATCATACAATGGTATGTGTACCTTTTGAAAGATACACTTTCCTTTGTTTGGTATAAATTTCAGAGAACAAATTTGTTTCTTGAATAATGATATAAAAATCATCAATGATGTCATTGTTTGTTCTGTGACCAATATTTTGAGGTAATATATAATAGAGCAATGCATTCGTCAGAAAATTACTTGTCTTCTAAACATTTCTAGAAACTCTTTATCGATTACTTTTCATTCAGTTTCTTTTGCGTCGTCTTGTTTGTCCTCTTTTTGTATAGTCAATACAATGCGGTATTTTAACATGCTTGTGATTGCACCAGCTCCAATATAAGTGGCTGGTCCCAGAGAGAGAATGCGACGGTCGCCGTCAAAAATCTTTTAAATACAACACAACCATCCTCAAAACTTTCATCAGTCCATTTACCCGGTATGTATGATGACCTATGAATTGCTAATGCAAAGAACATGTTTGTTATTGATTTACAATGCCCTATCGTACAATAAAGCCTTGTTGGCCGGACATAAGCAAGCTTTTATTACATGGTCATACACAGTCACTGATCATATGGCCAGATGATGAAGTGGGTCGCAATTTCTGCTTTTATGGCCAGTACGGGTCACACCTTTTGTGGAGCAGGATCATATATGGGTGATGTATAATCATCGTATGTCACGGAATTAGGTTCCGGCTATGTGAGAAAAAATGTCTTTGTCGGAACCTTGCTTTGATCAAAGACATGTTTGCATGTTTTGATAGCGAAAGACATTTACAACCACAAAGAAGCAGTATAATAACTATTTTCGAACAGGTCAAATTATTTCCTAAAATGTGACATCAGTTTGTACTTTAAAAAGGAGTCAAATATGTGGTCTTCAGTAGAGCCAAAGATATTCATTATGTAAATGTACCCTAAGAAGGCTCAATTGATAGTTCTAAACCACACACCATTGTACTTATAAGACACTGGGCTGCATTGCTCTTTTGATTAAATGCTTTGTAACAGCACACTAGATTGAGGCTTGAATTGATGAAAATAGTTAAACCCTTGAAGGGAAAATCCACATTATTGGTGTAACTTTGGCTTCATTTACCTGTTATATTTAATACTCTATGAAGATTTAGTATCAGAAACTAAAACTAGAAAGTCTTCCTGTGTGTACGCAAGCGGCATAACGTCCACTGCGTAGCAAGTGCTCGCTCTGCTGTCCTATCTGAGTAACCCCTTACTCAGTATCCCCCCCCCAGTTGAGTACCCCCTGGTTGAGTAGCCCCCAGCTGAGTACCCCCCCCCCCAGCTGTGAGACTGAGTACCCCCCACAGACAGTAACTAGTACAATGCCAAAAATAGCCCTGTGATGGGCTGAGCTGGTTTGAGTTAAAAAGATGTCAAAATATCAAAAAATATGTCAAATTGTCAAAAAGATGTCAAATGTCAAAAAGTCAAACATGTGGACTATGGAGGAGGTTCACAAAAAAAATATAAATTGACACAATGAGGTTCACACATATTGATATCAATTTTGATGTCACATATCAAGGTCATCAAAATTGGTCAAAAATACTTTCTATGGACATTTTGAGTGTTTTTGGTGACCATCATATGTGATGTCAAAATTGACATCAATATGTGTGAACCTCATTATGTCAATTTATTTTGTGTGAACCTCCTCCATAGTTCAGGTGTTTGATAATTTGACATTTGACATCTTTTTGACAACTTAAACATTGG